>WELB01000249.1:87068-116752 GCA_009602725.1 Spirogloea muscicola
CGATGCCGCCCGGCGCTGCGGCCCGTCGTGGCCTGCGCTCCGCCGCCTGCTCGCCGTGCTGCCCGCGCCGAGTTGCCGCCGCGCTGTGGCGGCACCCGCGGGGGTGGCAAGCCGAGTAGGCCTGCCCCTCCTTGCTCGTGGCGTGAGCCCAGTCGATAGGCTGGCAGGCCCGCCGGCGGCCACGGCATTGCTGGAGCCATGGCGCCCGCTGCCAGATGCCCGTGACCGCCCGACGCCACGCGGCCGAGGTGCACTTGCCAGGCCGCCTCACGCCACCTTCCAGCAAACTGCCTGTGTTGGCCTCACCGCGGGCTCTCCGCAACGTGCCGTGCGTTGGATCTCACGCCCTCGAGCAGGCACAAGGAGTGACCGGCAGCGCCTGCCTGGAAAGCTGCATGGCTGATCTCCTGCGGCTCCGGCTGCCTTGTCTACTGCCGCAGGCCGTCCAGACGAGCGAGTCCGGTCGGCCTGCCAGCCGCGCCAGCCGGTGGCGTCTCTGGAGATGAAGCCAGGCTTGGAGGCGGATGTGCAGCCCCTTGCCCTTCCCAGTGACGCTGTGGGCATCGACGAGGCAACCCTCTTCCGCCTCGCCCAGTCACTGGGCATCGAGCAGGTGAGCGCCCAGCCCGCCACAACAACACCTCCACCGCCGCCGCTGCTACAGTTGCACGGCTCTACTAAGATCTCGCTGGGGAGGGATTCTCGCTGCGCCCGTAGGTCCAGCGGCTCGCCAGCAGTCTGCGTTGCGGCGGCGCACCCAGCGACCACAGCAGCAGCAGCTTGCTTCTCCGGCACGTAGCGTCGGTGCTGCCTCTGCTTCCGCCACTGTCCACTGACCTCGCCCGTGGCACAACCCTGACGGGCGAGGTAAGGCCAAGGCTCCAGGACCGTCCTACTGCTGGTTGCTCTGCTTCGAGCAATCAACCAGCCGCTGAGGGGTGCTGCTGGCTGTCCGCGTGTATGCAGGTAACAGCGCTGCAGCCAATGTGCATACTCCCAAACGCGACTGGCGAGGTGCAGGAGCAGCAGCAGCAGCAGCAGCAGCACATGGCAGCGACAGCAGTGGCGCAGCGGCTGGTAGATGAGGCTGGCCACAGATTCCCCGGCCTTGGCAGCAGCAGCAGGGCCATGCAGCTGCAGCCGCTCTGCCATGCCCACCTCATGGAGGAGCTCTGCACAGGCCCTGCTGCCGCGGCCGTGGCTGGCAGCAGCGATGCGGGAGGACAAGGTGGTAGCCACGTAGCAATGCCAGGTTTTGACGACAGGCAGCTCCAGCACGACCTGGGCTCGCTTGCGCTGGACCAGCTCAATGGCAACCACAGCTGCGAGCGCGGCAACACAGGCGTCTGGTGGAGCCCAGCCCTTGCACAGCAGCCGCCAGCCAGCGCCCTGGGGCTAGATGTGACGGCAGAGCAGGCACGGCAGCTCGAGTTTGGTGAGGCCTTGCCGCTGCTGCCGCAGCAGCCAGTGGCGCTATTCTCCGGGCCGGCAAGTGGCGGCGCACTTGCACACCCACTGCACGATGGCACTGCTGCGAGGCCTAGACCTGCTCTCCACAGGGATCAGCAGCAGCCTGACGCGTTCGACTACCGCCCCAAGGGGCTGGAAGCGGAGGCCTCGGCAGCCAGCAGCGGCAGGGCGCAGTGGCTGCAGAACAGTGAGGCCAGCGGCAACGGCATGGCTGTCCAGCTGCGCGAGGCAGTTCTGCGGGCAGGTGCGACGGGCCGGCCCCTGAGCGAGACACTGTCGGACGGGCAGGTGTGGGACCTGTTTTCGCTGGGCCTTGTGCCATCGCCCTTCCGCCAAGAGCTCTCGCCCAGCCACATCCAGACTGCCGTCCAACGCTGCCTCTGCCTCGGGCCGCTGCAGCCCCCGCCGCCGCCGCCGCTTCCCCCCCCAGAGGACGCGGCATGGATGCCAGCGAAAGCCGCTAGAGCCAGGGCCCGGCGGCGAGTGGTTGGTGCGCGGCCGCCAGCGTGGGGCGGCAGTGGCGGCAGTACCAATAGCGGGGGTGACCCGCTGGACCAGGCTGCCAAGCGCCTGCTGGAGGATGGCGAGGCGCTTGGGTTGGCGCTGCCACCAGATGTGATGGAGCTTTGGCCACCTTTTCCCACCTTGCCGGTTGCTGGTGGAGGCCCAATGACGGGCTGGCGGCCCGACGGCAATGAGGGTCATATGCATATGGCCCCTTTGCACTCGCTGCCAACCCGCGACCACCCACCAGCGGCGGCGGCGGCGGCGGCACCGGCGGCGTACTTGCCGCAGTCTGTGGTCTTCGACTCACCAGCGCTACTGGGAAGCTACACAGCGAGCACGCTGACCGAGGAGAGCACTGTGGCGCTGGCTGGTCACGTCCCGTCCAGTCCTGGCATGCTGGCGGCCAGTGGCCACACAGAGGGGCCGTCGCTTGGCGGTTGGCCAGACTTCCGGAATCACATCGAGCGTGGCTTCCCCGAGCAGACCAGGTTGCCCGCGGCAGCTGCCAGATCCCAGCTGCATTATCCACCGTCAACGAGTGTAACGACGCAGCTCCTGCCCGACAGCACCGCAATCGACGACCACAGCCACGCCCATTACCGTCGCAACAGCAGCAACTGTGATGGTGGTGGCGGCGGCGGCGGCGGTGGCGGCGGCGGCGCATCCTCTGAGACGGGTGTGTTGGACGCGGCGTCAGCAGCAAGCCTCGATGTCCAGCAACCACCATCGTCGGCAGCCGTCGATGTACCCCGCGCGTCCTTCAGGGGCCAGCAGCAGCCGAGCCGGTCGCCGACGCCAGACAAGCTGCCGCACCGTCGACTACGGGAGCTCTTCCGCGAGGCCCAGGGCAGCTTGCTGCCAGCCCGCCAGGATGCAGGAAGCCCATCGCCAGCTACTGAGACCGGCTCGCCGCCACGGCCATCTCTTAAGCTCTGCCGGTCCTCCTCCAGCCCCGCCGGTCGCCTCCTGCCAAAAGAGCCGCAGGCAGGCGCAGGCACCGGTGCCAGCGGGGGCGGCAGCAGCGGCGGGGGTGGCCATCAGAGCGAGTCCTCCCCAGTGAGCCGCCGCAAGCGCAAGGGCAGGGCTGTTGAGCACAGCCCCTGCCGCTCGGAGAACGAGCGGGAGCTGCACTCGAGCGGCAGCGAGCACGTGGAGGCGACCTCGTCGGCAGCGACGTGGCCTGAAGGCGGGCTGCTACCGGCCAGCACTGACTGTAAGCGCGAAGGCAACGGCAGCGGACTTAGTGGCAGCCGCAAGGCACGATGGGGCCAGACTATGGAGCCCCAGGCTGTCGCTGCACGCGCCCGTCGCCGCCAGGTCAACGATCGGATCCGCAAGCTGCAGGTAAGTCCTCTTATTGCTCTGTCAAATCAAGACACACCTCTGTCGTATCTGTCCAAGTTGCAGACGAGCAAGTCACAAGATGCTTGAATGACTTGATTGCACCAATTGACACAATGTGGCGCGGATGCTGCGCACTTCACCGCCACAGGGCTTACTGCCGAGCAAGGGTCGGACGGACGTCGTCAGAATGCTGGAGGAGGTGCTGGAATACGTCAAGTTCCTGCAGGGCCAAGTCAAGGTCTGTGTTGCTTGAGCAGCCGTTCGATGCTTTCTGGACGCTTTTGCTAAGTCATGTGGCATCGCCAAGCATCACGACGAAGTGGTGGCTTTGCAATATTTGTCGGGACCTAAAGGTCCAGGTGGCATGGCTTGTTGACAGATCCTGAGCAGTGACCCGTCTGCGCGTCAACCGCCGAGCACCGACCTTGGGACCTCCGCTGTGAGCACCTCAAGCACCTGCATGCTCGCTTGGCTGTATTCAGTGTCCCCGAGCAATCAATGACAGTGCAGCGCCGCTGACCATTGAATTGAACACATCGTGGACGCCGCAGGACAAGGATTCCAAGCCCGCACCAAAAGCCAGCCTGCAGAGCCGGGGCCTCTGCCTGCTGCCCATGTCCACGACTGGGATGCTGAGACTCGAATCAGCCAGCGACTGACATACAAATTGCTGATGCCTTTATGACTTTCAACTATCACCAGCCAACCCAGGGTCCTGTTGGCAGAATGCTTGACGTGCTTTAGCACCAAGTAAGCCCATAGATGTGGCCCTGTTAGTTGCTGGGATTTAAATTTTGCGCACCCTGGCAGCCTGTCTCAGTGCGGTCTTTCATCATGGCTCTGCCATGTCCAGAGCCCTTGCCTCCACTATCACTGCTGCTGAATGTGCAGCAGTGGGCGTGCAAGTCATTTAGAATTTTTAGTCCAATCTTGTCCTCAGTGCCACCGGTTAGAATTTTAATGGCTGGTGCACGCGTCTTTCACCAGCATCCCCCTTGTCTCTTTGGCGCTCGCCAGCCATTATACTTATTTTTGCAGGAAGTGGCTTGAGTTGTAGCCAATGCCCTTGTCTTCACCATTGCCTTCATCAACTAGCCGATTGGCACCCTCTCTCGCAGCTGATAGTCCTCGTGCCTTGCATTTCACAAGCTTCTATTTGTCAGCAGGAAATAGCAATGCGGCTGTTGAGAAAGGCAACCTTGAAAGGAAGGGTTCTAATAAGATACAAGCCCTGTCAGAAGTTAAGTGCTTTTCAAGCGTCAGAGAAGATTATTAGTAAAACCCAAAACATAGCTGCCTAAGCGCGGCTTCAGGAGTTGGGTATAGGCTGCTGGCACTGGTATTGCTGGCAGCACGAGATCTGATCGATGATGCTTCAGCAGCACAGTAGCGCTTGCAAACGGGTCGCTAAAAGGGAGCTTGTAAACTCCAGAACTCTTTGCATAAGCTGTGGCCTCCCTTTCATCTCATGCGCACCACTTGCTTTCTCTCTTTCAACTTTTTACTTGGATGGCACACCTCGATGGACGCCCTCAATTGCCGCCCAGGTCTCACTCGCATCTACGAATGTAGCTACCTCGCACGGCCAGAAGCCTGCAGGCGCTCTGCTGGTGCTAAATCCTGTATGCTCAATGCGCCTTGATGGGCAAAGGTGCCAGTCGCCTGAGGCGACTTGCGAGTTTGCAGCGCTCGCTTTGTGCCTGCTTGCTCCACAGACCGGTGCACCAACCATTTGGGTCAACAACTACCCATTGTCCCAGCTGTCCCCCGTGTGTTCCTGTAGAGCCTAAGTCCTCAGACCTGGCACTTGTAGGATGTCGGCTGTCATGAATGTACCACCAGAAGAAGAAGTGGCACTCCCAATGGGGGCAAGGGCTGTGAAAAGCCAGCCCGAAAGGAATTGACAAAGGTTCGAAGGGGCCAAACACAATTGCAGCTACGAAGGGGCCTGAAGAAGCCATGTCAGAAGAAAGCGGCTGCTGATATGAAAGAATCGGCTGTGAAATGCCAGCCAGTCAGAACGGGGGGAGGATGGACCACTCAGTAGTTACGAGTGAGGAGCCTCAAATCCGACAGACTAGCTGCCGGAAACCTATCCCCCTGACGAAAGCCGGAGGCCGCAGCGAGAGCACGGCCAGCACGCAGATGTAAGGCTTGGGCTATGGACCGCTGAAGGGAGTCCGACGATCTCATGCGATAGACTTGGGCCAACGAGCCAGCGGCGTTGAAGTACGCCACCAGACCTTTGCATTCGCTCACATGCTACGGGCCAAGGATAGTCATCACCGCCCGGTGCCATCCAGCTAGCGAATGTCTTGAGACTGAGATGTCCAAATGTAGGCCAGCTTCGTGCTGTGCTTGTGCGTGTAAAGGCTGGCTGTCCTCAACGCTAACCCCCGTTTGGTCTGGCCTTCGGGCTGTGATCCCAAAGCTGCAGTGTTGGCTTTTGCTTCTTGCTCAGCAGCAGACCACGAAACCTTTGTCACCAGTGTACCATTGTAACGAATTGCTAAACGCTGACTGCTCTGCTTGTCAACACCTTCGGGGCTGGCCTTTCACAGCCATCGCCCCCTTGGTGAGAGCTTCTTTCTAGGGTCATGCCTCCTTGGTCCTTGGCGTTTCTCTTTTCACAGCTTTCGGCCCCTCTGGATGACCTGCCCGATCTGCATTTGCTGACTACAGGTTATTGAGCGCCCGCTTGCAGAAGTCACCGAGAGTACTGTCGCGTAGGCTGTGACAGTCCATGTGTTCACCACCCTCAACACACCTGAGTATGTGGACAGCCAGTGTGAATTTAGTATCAGCAATATGGCCACGCTTGCACTGCGGATGCCAGCCAAGCAAAGGGAGTGCAGGCCGAGATAATGATGCACTGCCGTTCGTAGCAGATTGTCCGAGAGCCAAAGGGACTTGTGTAGCGGAAGAGCATTCAACCCTGCGACGCCCCCGGAGAGCTTATGAAAAAGGAGCCGGGTAGGACCACGTCCATCATTGAGCATGCATTTCAGCTCAGAGACGGCCTGCTCGTCTGCTGCATACGTGTAGTAAAACTGTGCCTTCATGTTGGAACAGCCTGCCCATGCCATTAAGTCTGCGTGGCCATCGGCAAGTGGAGGTAAGGAGCATAGGAGGTCGCGTCGTGTGACGGTGAGGGAAAGCTGGAAGGGCAGTAACTCGTTTCCACTTCCATTATGGCAGGTGCTAGATCAGCCTGACCCCTCGTAAATTGGTCGGAGATGGTTGAGGACACTTGGGCCCAACACCCCAGGTGCGCCGCCAAAAGGGAGAGAAGAAGCTGTTTGTTGGGGAAGATGGCCGTGAAGGAGCCGACAAGAGAGAAGAAGCTCGTCCACTGGGAGAGATGGCAGTGCAAGGCCAGCCCGAAGGAAATGGACATGAAGGCCCTGAAAGATCCCTAGAAGGTCAGCTGATACAAAGGATCCTTGCTTTGATAGCCACGATGTATACTTCGGTAGGGAGGACCAGAGAGGAGTCAACTGTCGAGCAAGAAGCCATGACAAGGAGAACATGATTGCACGATTCGCGTTCAGAGCCTGCAAAGTGTGAGCACTTTGATACAAGCCACAAGTCAAAGGCTCCGTGAAGCAGCAGGTGTACATTCAAAGAGCCTTAGACCAAACGTATGACTCTTTGATTACTCACCTGGTACTACTAGCTAGTTACACCACTCTTGAAATGACTTGCTATGGAACACTGAATGTCCTTGGTGTCCAACAATTAATTGGTCACAGCAATAATCGGACCAGATCATTGATACCAATATCAGAGTACTGGTGGCAGCGACTTCAACGATAGCACGGTTGATAAGAAGGTTGATGAATTCTAACATTGCAGGCTCTAAAAGAATGACAAGCTATGGATTTGACCATCAAGCACTATCTTGATTCTTGAGCATATATGAAAGGTGCAGCACCCGAGGCCTTGTCAAGATCTCCAAGACTACATGCTCTTCATCGGGTTGGCCTTTGTGCTCCAACACAAGTAGAGCTGTGAGCTGAGCTATTTGGCTCTCAAGGCGCAGCTGCAGACAGCCTGACGTGCAGGCACCTGCCAAAGACGACGCCACTGCTAAGACCAGCTTGTATAGGCTGCCCTGAGCTGCTGACAAGTGCTGCAAATCTATGCAGGCCTATCGTGGGTAGGGTGTAGCAGCACAATGGCAACTACATTGAAAGCCACATGGAACAGGAGATGTCATTCACAAATATGAGAGGTGAGGCCTGCATATACTGGATTCCCATGAAACAACCCAGTCCAGCACACTGATCTTGAAGACCTAGAAATGCAGGCATTGTCAAGTATTACAGCATAGCCCAACCTCCCTCACCCACTGCATCCAAGAGGCTTGTAAGCATGGAGTGGAAAAGGGTTCAGAGAAGTACCTCATGTCCTTCTGGCGTTTGTAGGTCACGCTACAGAAGTCAGCGGTGCTCCAGCTCAGCAATATGCTTATCACGAGCCGCTAGCTCTGTCTCAAGGTGTTGCAGTTGCAGCTCAGCTTCTCTCAGTGCCTGTCATTCATGTGGCCACTGTCACAAAATTGCTCCTTGCTGACAAAGATCTCTTCCACTATCAATGGTCTCTTTTCCAAAACTCTTGTAGAAGACGTTGATGTGCTCCATGTGGGGTGCGAAGGACTGGCTGGTGCAAATAGTAGAGGTCCCTGAGAAATATCATTCCAGGATATTCGCAGGTCTTGACACTACGGGAAGCGAGGAGACACAGCATATTTCATGATGACGCCTTGCTCCAACTTGGAGGCCCCAGAGGAGGCTCACTGACCTCCCTGGTTTCGGCTGCAGAGTCAAACATCTCCACGCTCTGCTCCAGCTCCTCCTTAACCATGCCCAGGGCGCTGTCTCGATTTGTGACTCCGGAACGCAGGGCCTCGACCTCCTCCAGCAGCTCCCTAACTTTATTTTCAGCCTGCCGCGCTGCCTGAGATGGGGGAACCCACAACAAATGGCCGTCAAAACGACACCTGTAAAGAACGTGGTGGCATATGGTAATCCAGCAGCGAGTTGCGCACAGACCGTTCATTCAGGGACTCTGAAGAGCGTACTACCTCTGGCAAATAGCATGTCCAGCTGGTGAAGGAGCTTAGATGCTGCTGTCATTGCTTGAACGAGACAATGTCCCAGTGAGCACAGTGGCTGACCTGCTCAGCTCGCAAGGCGCGAATGTTCTCTGTGACACTGCGGCGCAGATCAGCCAGCTCACTCTCCTTCTCCTCCAGCGCCTCCCTGAGCTCCTCCTCCCTCTCCCTTACCTCGTTCAGATCCTGAATGAGCGGAACGACATGAGATGAAGTCAGAAACTTATGGCAATGGAGCATTTTGAGATTCCTCAAGAGCAACACACATGCAGCAACCTTGCTGCCCGCACATCCACCTGCTTGATCCGTGCTGCAGTTTGCAACGCCCCTGTTGTCCGTTGTGAGTCCTCTCTGATCTCTTCCAGGAGCTCATCTTGAGACTGTACTTCTGCTTCCAATGCCACGATCTGAGCTGCCATCTGCTCAGCCCTCTTTTCCGACTGTATAAGAGCCTGTACCAACATGAAAGCACTCTCCTTAACATGACATATCCATCCCATCTCATTCAACCAAAGGTCACTTGGGGGGGGTGTGAGAAGTGCGGGCCAAGTCTCAATCTCCAAGCCGCCTTCTGCCAATTAAGCATACTTAACACCTGTCCGGCAACGATTCCATAGCCCTTTGAGTGTTGACCCAGTAAATGAAACCAGGAAGCAAATCATGGCCTGGAAGCGCGAGCCCCAGGCACCCATCAAAGTGAAGACGGAGGGACAGAGAAAGACCACACAGAGGAAGCTTCAACGAGGGTGCAGCTCACCTCCCGGGTCTTGGATGCAGCCATCAAAAGGTCTGCAGACCGCATGGTCTCCTCCCTGACAGCGGCCATGGTACGCTCCTTAGCCTCTACTAGTTTGCGCGCATCCGCTAGCTCGGCCGCCAATTCCCGCGCCCTGCCTTCGGCAAGCCGCAGCGCCTGCTCCCGCCCCACGGCCTGCTGGAGGACCTTAGCCCCAGATTCTACCTCCTCCTGGAGCCTGGCCTTGGCTTTATCCATCTGCACCTCCAAGCTAGCCACTTGCTCTTGCAGCTCCTGGGCAACCTGCAACTCTCCACAGAAATGCAGTAATCAGCTTCATGAGCACTCAGGGATAAGATAGTCATATCGGGCCAATGTTTGGCACGAGCAGCTGGCAGGGACACTGCTCCAGTGAAACATCAGCACAATGGGAGCTGCCAGACTGCAAGACCTCCAAAGGTCACTGACACCTTCGGTTGACTTTGAAGAAGTGCAAAACCTTGGTTTGTGGTTGCACTTACTGTTGCGCTTTGAGCACAACAATACATTACACCAATAATGTGGTGTAGGTGCATGTTGCCTTATTATATGTGCAATTTGTAACACCTCTGGCTAACACAGTACATTGATGCACGGGCAAAGAGACAAAGCACAATTAGGCATTGTCTTAACACCCAAAAATCAAATATCTAGCACCATTGTCGCCACACTCAGGTACCTTATTGGCGCCCGCGAGGAGCTCCTTGGTGTGCCGAAGCTCCTGCTTGGAGGCCTCAATGACCTGGTCCTTGCTACGGCTCTCCACTTCCAGCTGCGCAACCTTAAGATTCAGGTCTTCTACTGTTGTTCGTGCCTCCGACAGATCCTGCACACAGCACACCCAACAATTGCACCACATAAGCATCTCCATTCGTTCCTTAATTCCAGCACTGTGCGCAAGATTGACAAGTATGACTGAGATCTTGCCAGAACAGCATGAACATACAATGACATTATAGCGGACAAACTGTGTGACTGCACTGTGATCAGCTGGACGAGTCGTTCGCCAACTAAACACCTAGACCCATGAGGGACCAAGAAGAATAGTCATCTCACTGCTCCAATTAGAGCAGCTCGCTCGAGAGCCTTCAGAGTTGCCTGCTTCTCCTTGTTGAGAAGGTCCCCTGTCTCCTCCAGCTCGTCCTCCAGACTCAAAGTCCTCTCTCGTGCAGCCATCATAGCCTGCGGACATTGTAGACACTTTTCATGGATCTTCCGTACTGTAAGCTCTTACGAGAACAGAGTCTGCTAAGCTCCCTTTAGCCCCCTGCATGGAGCTCACAAGCTAAGCAGGTAATCCAGCTGACCCTTGCTTCATGGCTATCCAACTAAGTCCAAGTGATTGAGGTACTTGTCACAGGGTCTACTCTAGCAGCAGGATTCGTGCAGTTGCAGATGAGTGTGACGTACTGTTGCCGCCTGCTGGAGCGCCTGGCTGGAGAGCACGGCTTCATTCTGTAGCTGCGACAGCAGCTCGTTCCTCGTCTTCAAGTCCCGCAAAATCCGCTCGAGCTCGGACGTTAGTTGCTTAACCTGGTGCTGGGCCGACTGCAGGGCCTGGAGGAGCAAGCCGATGTCGATCTCAGCACTTTGTTCATCAGGATGCGCACGCCAAGTCAAGCAAAGCACTACGCCGGGGACCATACTACCAGTCAATGGCAAAGTGGGGTTGCTGGGGTGCATTGCTCATACTGACTGGTCACACCTACCAGTCAATAGCAAAGTGGGCAGGGCAATAGCTCTACCCTGTAGCAAACAACGTTGTGCTAAACCTGTGCTGTGAACATCTGAAGTACAATGGACCTGGGAGTCCTTAGCTAGGGCGGCGGTGTCCAGCTCCTCCTGCTGCTCAGTGGTGGCCCTGAGTCGCTCGTCGGCGTTCCTCAAACTCTGCTCTCCTTGAACGACACCCACAGCAGCCAGAAACTCAAAATTTAGACATAAGTAGTAGATTGTAGGCTAAGTACTGGCAGGATGGCGAGAAGCTGAAGCAGCTCAACTGATGCTATTGACCTCATTGTGTTTTATCAGTTGATGAGGTATTTAGGCCTTCTTGCACAGCTTACAGGCTTGGCTTTGTGACCAAGCAAGGGTCAGTCTTAAGGGTCAGTAGATGCCAGACAGATTAGTCAGAGCAGGGGCGCGGCAACGAGTGCACACCTGCTGCGCAGCTGCAACCTGCTCTTGGAGCTCTGCAACACGCCGGTCCTTGACGCTGCTTTCGCGCTGCAGCAGTCCCACCTGCTGCGCAAGCCGCCGCGTGCGGCCCTCCGCCTCGCCCAGCGCCACGTCCCCCGCCTGCCGCCGCTGTGTGTGCACGCAAGGACGCCTGCATTGTCAACGGGGGACAATGTGTGCTCGAGACCGAGCACCGCAGATATAGCGTCGCTCTTACCTCCCGAGAGGTGCTTGCATCGACAGTCATCTCTGCAATGGCGATGTTGGTCGCCTCAATGTCCTGGGCCCAGCCAAGGGGTGCTAGAAGTGGTCAGACGGGAAAAGGCTGAGCTTATGTGTATCTAATCTAGGCAAATATCCCAAGATGTCATTGCCTCAGCCGCTGTGATACTGAGCATCCAGCCCCCAGGTTCACTGCGCTGTGTCCAGCGTGCTGGGGGTTGAGACACGGACCTTCTCGCGCTTCACGAGCCCAAGCTCCAGGGCGTCCATGTTGGCGGCCAGAGAGCCGAGTAGGTCCCGCGCCTGCTGGTAGGCAGCGGAGCCCCGAGCCACGAGGCTGTGCAGGCCGGGCTTCCGGGCGGGGGGCACTTGGGGCAGCGCTGGTGGCGGTGGCGGAGCGCCAACCAGTGGCCCATTCTCGCTGTTGGCGACGTCTGCCGCTGCAGGAGAATGCGCCGGCCTGAAGCAAAGAGGCAGAGGTATTGGCATTGGAGCTCTCTGAGCGCAAATTGGACATGTATTGGCGTTAAGGACTTGCCCATGATACACATAATACGGAGAATGCGCATATATACGATATATACCACATATACCGTATATATATTCCATGTACCAGCAAGAGCTCGACCTAGTAGTCAGCATGCAAGCAGTGGTGTCTGCTGGCCACCCTCCCGGCAATTAAGCCACTAATTGCTGTAGAGGCTGAAGCCTGACAGACGCTGACCATGACGCTGACAGAGCCACTGTGGCCATTGTGAGACTGACGCAATGGTCAAAGACCCCTAAGCCCTAGGACGCCGCCTCGCTCAGCCGCCATTGGCACTGGAGCGCCCACCCCGGCGTGGACTCCGCAAGCTGCGCCCGAGGCCGGCCGCGCGGGGCCCTCCGCGGCCGCCAGGCCCGCGCCCGAGCATCGGGAGCGCCACAGGGGGATGCTGCCGCCGCTCTCAGCGCCGGCGGCGTGCGCCGGNATGCAGCAGGCGGGCGCCGCACCCGACTCGACGGTGGGAGATAGGCCTCCCACGAATATCTTGCGCCCGAGGTCTTCGTGCTCTCGCCGCCTGTCAACCATAGCGCCTGCAGCAGCTGCTGCTGCAGGCGATGGGAGTCGAATTGCTCCCCGGCGGCACAGCTGCGCCTCTGGCGCCGCCAGCCCGCCCAGGCGCGCAACGACCGTTAGGCCTGCGCACAGGCGCTCGCTGCGGCGGCGGCGGCGGCGGCGGCGGCGGCGTAGGCGGCGGCGTCGCGGGGCTGCCCGGGCTGCATCTCTAGGGCCGGCTGAGCTGCCCCAGCCTCCCTCCCTCCACAGCCCGAACCCCCCTCCCCGGCGCATCGCTGTCATGTGTACAGCCAGCTTCCCTTTTCGCGGCGCCCAGGTCGCCCAGGCCCTGGCTCAGGCAGGCGCCTCACGAACGCCAAGTGGCGGCCTCATGGCCCGCCGTGTGGGCCCGTCTCATTGCTCCTGCTGGTGGACATCACGAACCTCGCTTAGGCCGCCGCGTGGTGATCGCGACGATGTCACTGAGCACGCACTCTTGGTGGTGGTTTCCACGCTTTCCGGCTCCCTAGAACCTCGTTCATTCTTTTGTGGGCTGGCTTGTCACCGAAGAACAGCTCTTCCAATTGACAGCAGTGGCTGTGAGATGAACCACTCAAAAACCACGAGTGAGGAGCCGCAAACCCGAAAGACTAGCTGCCGGAAAACAATCCCAATGACGAAAGCCAGAGGCTGCAGCGAGAGCACGGCCAGCACGTAGGTGCAAGGCGTGGGTGGTTCATCCTAGTGGTGCATCATAGGTTCATCATAGTGCTTCATCCTACCCCAGTTCTGAGACGGCCCCTACGTAGTTTGGCCCCTTCGATCCTTGTCAATCATTCGTTCGGGCTGGCTTATCACAGCCCTTGCCCCCATTGGGAGAGCCACTTCTTCTTGTGAGACGCCGGCCCAAAGGAATGGAGAAGCTTCTAAGGAGCCACAGCCCTCGGCCCCTTTGAACAAGCTGCTTCTTCTCTTGTGATGATGCTTGGCGACGGTCCCAGGCTTCAGACGCAGACACCACCTATGTGGCGCCAAAGCTGGCAATCGTGTCATTTACCTTGTAGAAAGTCTCTGAGGGCCCTTTACACTTGGAGCCCGCCGATCTGCTGTGATGGGCTGTGCAAATCAGAGTACCTGAGTTCCTCACACAGGGGATCGCTGTGCTGGCCGCCAGGGACATTTTACCTCAACCCTTCTGTGTGGCTGAAACACCCACCTGCTCAATCGCCTCTGGCACAGTTTGGCAATGGGCCTGCCCATCTAGCAACCCCCAGGTTGCTAGATGCCCTTTTTCCCTCCCAGACTGACGCTTGCGAGCTCAGCCTGCTATTGCATACTACACTCTTGAGCAATGACTGACATGGGTGCTTCAGTGCATAGCACTATGCCTTCAAAGTGGACTTGTGGTGGCCGGATGCAGACACAGCTGACATTGGCAGCGGCACTTTGAAAGGTAGCAAAAGTCGTTGAGAAGCTTGGCTGCTGCAGTGCCCAGCGAGCCGGCAATTGTGGAATTCAGACGGAAATTATTTCTGCCGGCGGAGCCGTTGGCGGCACTTCCAGCAGCTCTGGCAGCTGCTGCCCGCTCTTCGCGCTGCTGCAGCCTGCACTGGCACTGATGGCAATGAGAACGGCCAGGACCGGTCGTCGAGTACCTGACTGGCGCCACCAATGCTCCAGGAGCTCTCAAGTCGCTGGAAGCGATCCTCCAGCTGATCAATCCGGCCTTGCTGTCGCACCAGCTGCACCAGCCGCCACCAACAGGAGCACCTTCTCAGAAGACGATGACAGATTCAAGGTGAAGCCCAAGTTCAGTCACAGTAAATCAAGCATCAAAAGCACAAGTTGCACTTCAAGTGCTGGGCGCAAATCACTAGCAAAGCAGTGGCAGGCACTGTACCGCCCACAGGAGGTCATTCTCGTCCTGCAGTCGGTCGAGCTGTTTCAGTCGCAGCACAGTAACTGAAGCCGTCAGCTCAAACAGGCTCGCGATTACGTGGCAGGCTCCAATCTTAGTCACCCTAAGTCGCATGGGTAGCTTGGAAGTGGCTCTTGATACTTATTGAAGTTTTCATGGATTGCACTGACAAAATGCAGCAGGTAAAGTTGCCGAAGCTCACGGTAGTCCGCTCAGGAGTCGCCACTGCCTTTCCTGCCACATGCGGTGCAGGCTCGGCTAAAGCCGTTGGGCTACTGATGCCCGTGGTGACCCTGTCCACATCTGAGGCTGCTGCAATTGGCTGTGCGGCAGTTGCTGGTGCAGGTGAGGACGACTTGGCCACCTGCCCCTGAGTTTCGAGCCGGGCCTGAAGCTGTTCAGCAAGGTGCGCCATCCCGGCCTGCAATGACCATGCCTCAATCAGCAGTGCAGCAGCAATAGCTTTCAAATAGTCGAGCGGCCCAGTGTGGCCTCATAGGAACAGGTCAATCTGGTTGCAAGTGGTGTACGAGGCAATGGTGTTATACAGGAGTGTGCTAATATACTGAGCTAAGTGTGGGTTGCAGAGTGCGTGCATTGGCGAGGGAAAGATGCACACCTGCAGGGTGCGTGCAATTCGGGCGCCTACACCTGGCTTAAGCGCCAAGCCTGCTTGCACATTCATGTCCTTGGTTTAGATGCTGCATTTGTTGCAGGCCCCACTGGGGAGGGCTCAAAGTGCGAAGCCCTGACTGGCTGCGCCGTCCTTGACGACTTTGCATAAGAGCTAGTAGGCCTCATACTGTGGAAACGCTTGGTTCTTAGTGTCAGACAATGTTCTCTTGAGCTCGGTGTCTAGGGGTCCGAATCGCGCCAGGTGATAGTGCTCAAGACAAGCCTGACGGGCATCGTTGAGGTAGGTGGACCTCACCTACGCCAAAGCCGTGCCCAATACCAACACCGCACCCGATACCCATCTCCAGCTTCTGGACGCCCAGTCGCTTGGCCTGCACGGAATTGACTGCAGCTTGACTTGAGGCAGCTAACCAACGAAGAGGACACCGTAGCGGCTGTCCCAGGTCAATGCTGAGCGACTGTCGTGGCGGGCAGGGGGCGCGGTGGAGGAGCGCACAGCGGACCGGAAGAGGCGGCCGGAGTCGCCGAGCGACGTGTGCATGCCCTCGAAGGTGGCAATGACCTGGCCCACCACCGGCCCCACGATCGGCAGCGCGCCTGCGGCTCGCAACGTTTCAGACGCGCGTCAGCGGGCTGCCGGCAGCGCCGCGGGCAGTGGGCGGGGCGTGGGAAGGAGGGGGTTGGCTACTCGCCGACGTTCACGGGGCTGCCAACGCCGAGGCCGAGGCCGCAGCCGACGCCGACGCCCGTCATCACCTGCCCGACGCGGAACGTCACGGGGCTCTCGAACTCGGCCAGCCACCGCGGGACGCGCGGTGCCGCCGCCGCGCCGCCGCCTCCCGGCACCACCATGGCCGCCCTTGCCGCTCCTTCCTTTGCCCCAAAACCGGAACCTCACGGCCAAGCCCTCATCCCAAGTCCTGCTGGCCTTGGGCCCAAGCCCCGCCTCCGCCCTCCTCGCTTCACCCTCCGCCTGCTCTCGGCTGCTGCCATAGCCCCCGGCCGCCGCCGCCGCCACCGCCCGGCCTTGGTCGCCACTGCCGCTGCCGCCTCTCCCTGCTGCCCGATGTTGCCGGTGCCGGTACTGGACTCGCAGCCTTGCACCAAGTGCTGGACAACTGGCTCTAGGCCAGGACTTAGGGGACGCCGCTGCCGGCGGTCATGGACTCCTGCGCGGCCACCCGAGCTCGCGGCGGAGGCCGCGGCGAGGCCCGGCGCACCGTCGCGGGCACCGACCCCTAGACCTTGGAAACCCGAAACCCCGACGGAGGGCGACGGGACGAGAAGCGAACGACGGCTCCGTCCGTCCGCACGGGACGTTACTCCGACGGCGAGGGCAAACGTTGCAGCGCTCGTCCCGTTGTTCTAGAAGAAGCCCCGCGTTGCTCAGCTGAGCCCACCCAAAACTCTGTTCCACTTTATCTGGTGGCGCCGCCGCCGCCGCCGTCGCCGCCGCCGCCGCCGCCGCCGCCGCGGGCGCCATGGACGCCGCGAAGGTGGCGCAGCTGCGGCAGTTCGTGACGCTGTGCCAGGCGTCGCCCGCCGTGCTCGCCTCGCCCAACCTGCGCTTCTTCCGCGACTACCTCGAAGCGTGCGCCGCCTCCTCTGACCCCGGCCTCCGCAGCCTGGCCGCCAGTCCGGCTGCGCCAGCTCCCTTAGCACGGCTATGTAGTGGCTGCCGCCGCCTCGCCCCGCCTCTAGCCTTTCCTTAGCTGCTGAGCGCAGTGGCACAAGCCTGCCTGACTGTGACACTCAAGTCCCGCCTCTGCTCCCATACCCCTCAAGCGAGCTGCAAATTAGTTGCTGCTTGTTACACTGTGGACTTGCCGTGCCGGCTCCGTCTCGGTCCTCCGTGACGCAAATGGCGGCATATCTGACGGACTGAGCTGGCCGCGCTGGCGTGCGGCAGGCTGGGGGCGAAGCTTCCGGCGGAGGCTTATGGCTCGGTGAGCGCCTCTTGCTGCCCCTGCTTCACGGCAGGCTGCCATGGCCATACGAAGCCGTTCTGGCCACTTTTGGCACTGATTAGTAGCCCTGTCCTGAGACGAGACTAGGCGGAGCCCTTTGAGACTCCTGTATACCTATTCCATGGCGCTCGCTGAGAATTCCGAGTGCTGCTGTGGGCATTCACAGGAGCCAGAGAGTGATGCAGGGGGGGCAGCTCAAGAGCCGCGGCACCACGAGCACGCGAGGGAAGAGTCAGCCGTTCCCGTGGAGGAGGAGGAGCAGCAGGAGGAGAAGGACGAGGGCTTGCCACCAGAGCCAGAGCTTGACATGGAGTCGGTTGTAGAGCCTGACGAGGAGCCTTCGCAGAAGGTGCAGCCAGAACTGAAGCGCTGGACAGTGACGGCAGGGCACATTGGAAACATCTTTGCCGAAGTTGGAAATGCACATGTCTGCTCCCGACTCAGTAGCTGTGCTGCTGTGCGGCGGCTACAATCCACTTCCACGCCTTGGTTCACTTTCATAAACAGGAAAAGCATTCTGGTTGAGAAGGGCTGCTAAGCTTGTCGTGCTTACTGATTTAACCCCTGACTGTTGTCCACTTTGTTTGTGAAGATGGGGGACCCAGACATTGAGATCACAGATGAGATGATGGACAAGGCTCAGTTGGCGAAGGCGGAGGCTACAGAAGCTCTGGCCTCAGGTGTGCCCTGAGGCATCCGCTTATCTCATCTCTTACTTTGGCGTTGTGTTTCATGGTTTCCCATTGCGTCTTTGGTATATTTATGGCTGGGAGAGCCTCCTCAAGCTTTGAATCAACACTTGTGTGTCTTACATGGACACTCGTATGTGACGGTCTTCTTGCAGGTGATTACGACAAGGCTTTGGAAGGATTCACAGAGGCCATCCTGAATAATCCATCGTCAGCCATTCCGTATGCAAGCAGAGGTACGCAAGCAGACTGCAACAGTAGCATGCTCCCGTCAAGCGGGGCAGTGGACATCCCTAGCAATCTGCTGGCTTCAGTTGAGGTTTGTAAGGTACTAAGCAAGCATGGTATGTGTTGCAGCGAGTCTTTTTGTCCGCATGAAGAAGCCCAATGCTGCCATAGCAGATTGTGATGCTGCTCTTCAGGTACGCTTGGATTATGTTGAGACATCTAGGAGGCAGGTGGCAATCACAAAGAAAATGATTGAATTGTTGAATAAGCTCAGCGTCAATTTATTGTAGAAGATTATTGCTACTGCTCCCTCTTCTTTGTCTCCTCCCCTGAAGGATGTTCAGAGTCAGCATGCACTGTGCATCAGCTGTTACTCCTCACAGCAGTATTTGCCATGCATGTCTGTTGGTCACTTCATAATTCAGTACGGCCAATCTCTAGGAGCTCAATTAAACACAGGCGTTCTCTTGGTGCAAGACAGCTCAATCCTGACTCCGCCAAGGCGCACAAGTGGAGGGGGGAGGCAAAGGCTCTTCTTGGGCAGTGGGAGGAGGCTGCGAAGGACCTCCGCTTTGCCTGCCAGATTGATTATGACGAAGAAGCAGCAGCTACGTTGAAGCGCGTATGTGATAATCTGATTTTAGTGCATGACCATGTGTACGTCAAACTCAAATCAGCAGTCCAGACAAGCAAGTTTTGCAATACACATCATACTATCATGCAGATGTACCTCGCTAGTGCTTCACATGGGTGCTAGTTGCTGTGAAACCATGAAGTGCCGAGCATCATCCTTTCCTCGTGCTCTTGGTGCAGATTGAGCCAAACGTGCACAAGTTGGAGGAGTACCGACGACAGGTTGCCAGGCAGCAAAAAGCCCGTGAAGATAAGGAGCGCCAGCAGCGGCGAGCAGAAGCTCAGGCAATGACTCAGCCAAGCCTGCCCTCCTTGTGGTATCATCCTTGGTTGGGCTGTTTCCTGTACAAGGTTTTACTGGTGGACGAATTTAGGCCTCAGGGCATAACTCATATGGTAGGCTTGTAAGGTAGACCTGTAATATATCAAATTCACTGTAATCAAGTCTTTTGATTCAAAGCTTTTGAATTTGTGCAGGCAAGGTATGACGCAGCGAGCAAGAGGGATGCAGGCACGCCCAGCGGAACCAGGAGTACGCCTAGGGGCCCCGGTGGCATGCCTGGCGGGATGCCTCCTGGCATGGACAAAGTGTTCAATGTACGACTCACAATAGTCATGCAGTCCCTTACTTGCTTAGTGTAGTGTGACTGCAACCATCTCGCCACAAGCAAGATCTGTAAGAAGTTGTGCTCCATCTGTCACTTTCAGGACTATATGTCTGTTGATTCTGCAGCAGTGCATTCCAGTAGTCTGCTCACCTCCTTATTTGAGCATCTTGTACTGAGTGACTTATACAAGGTTGCGCAGTATTTGAGCATCTTGTACTGAGTAACTTATACAAGATTGCGCAGGACCCAGAGATGATGGCTGCATTTTCCGACCCAGAGGTTATGGCTGCCTTGCAGGACGGTGAGTACAGCATACCTCCTTCCTGTGAAGACAAGCAAGTAGAACCTTCTATCCTGGAACAGAATTCGAAGGGATTAGCTGAAACAGGAATGTCCTGCTACCTTCGGTGTTTTGTTTTCATGCCTTCAGCTATTACTACGAGCAGAGACCTTGAATTGTATCCTGACACTCGGGCATCTTCTTCGAGTGTAATGGCTTGATAAATTATGTCTGCTCTTTCCCTATTAGCAATTGCTAGTCCGTGCACTTTGCTACATTCTCTCTTACAAAGGCATTGTGTTACTCTATCGCAGTGATGAGCAATCCTGCCAACATTGCAAAGCACGCCGGCAACCCAAAGGTTGGCCCAATCCTCACCAAGCTCATGACTAAGTTTGGAGGAGGTGCTGGGATGGCATCAGGTATGGGTGGAGGCATGGGCGGAGGAGTGGGTGCAGTGTAAATTGTGAAGTTGTAGCGGCACTGTGACACTTGAGCAATTCGGTCCTCTCTTGACTGCTTCCTTTACTCGGCAATACCAGTGCTGCTGAATACAGCTGTGCAGAACTCACAGAAGCCAAAAGCAAAGCTGAGCAATATGCCCTGGGTAGAGTGCATTCGTGTTCATGGTGTTCCAAGCGTGCTTAGTGCATTCCCTGTTTAACGAGCCAACTTGCTCAGATTTAGAGAGGAAGAGGTTTGGTGCTTGTTGCTCTAGTGGGCCAAGCCGAGGGTGGAAGGGTGTTCAAACGTAGGCACTGCGTGAAGTGTACAGCTGTCGTTTTGAGGTATTACCTTGGGCAAGTCATACACAGTCATGCACAAGGCAATGTCTTGTAAGATGAGCAGCCTCTGGCAGCCTTATCTCTCAGCTTTAGGATTTAAGGCACAGAAGAGCACGGAGTGGGTAGTCACAGTAGGCAGCGTGGCAGCTAGAAGGCCCTGGCTTTTGTCCAACAGGTCTGTTCAGATAGAAGGGTCAGTGGGGTCCAGGTTGGGGCTTCGAGACTGAGGGGCATATACTTGTTCTATCAGGCATAAGATAGATCATTCTCTCCCTTCGCATAGCGTTGACTGCAAATCTGATAGTTTGTGCTCTGCCATTGTAGGGCCAGCAGTTCCACAAAAGGTCCTTGCTTATGCCAAAGTCTGTGTGGAGCCATTGAGCTTTTGTCAGATTAAGGGCAGAAGTCAAAAAGAATGTTTTCTGCAATGGAGGGGGAGATATTTGCTAATAGCAGTAAGTTAGTTGAGGTTTACTTATCATGCTTATCATCAACAAGAGTCAAAACGCGTCCAGTCACCTCACCATTAGGACCTACACGCACCTTGATGTGTGCCAATCGGTTTGGCTCTGCCTTAAGGATACCGACTGTGCCAAGCAGTTTCATTCCTAGATTGTGCATGGCAGGTAGGTCCAAGTAGCAGAGGATCTTGAAAACGCATCCACATTGCTATTTTCGTAGCTCGCCACTCACAGGCAGTGTCTCCTGTGAGGATGTAGAGGTGTTCCGCATTGAGAAGCCGTGGAGTTTCTTTCCATTCTTGCTACCTCACCCCCTCCACGACTTGGCGGCTTTGGTAGTGGTGAAACTGTGAGATGTCTTCTGACAGGGATTCCATCAGGTCCCAAGCTGGCTTTTGCTCTCAAACGTGAGAGGCCATTCAGTCCCAGGCTTGACGCTTTCCAAGATACATGCCGCCTCCAGTCGATTTTCCTTTTGCCACCGTGATCAAGGAAACGGCTGCTGTGCCTGTGCTCCTTTGAAGAGTGCCAATGATATCCATTCCTTAGGGCAATCTATGCCCATTCTGCAAAATATCTACAATAATCCATAGTGCGTAATAGTGACTCTGTCATTGCTGTCATTTCGGCCTGTGAAAATTCTGTCGCATGCACCTTGAATTTTGTTGCGACATGTTGTATTCCTATAATATGTGACGCTCCCATTCCCATGTTGAGAGCAGCTGTTCACCTATATTTCCATCAGCGCCTGCTGATAGAAGTCAGCCATCATGCTGATGGATTCATATGCAGCATATATTCTGACCAAGTAGGGATTATGCTATTGCCGATGGGGTCATGCTGACCCATCGATGCAAAGGATATATCTACGTTCTCAGAATTAACGCTTGATATTGCACGACATATTTATTGTCAGCACATCATCTTTGTTTAGGGTTTTGCATAAGTGTACCTGTCTGTGGTTAAGGTGCATGACAGTAAATGGAAAAGGCCACCCAGGCCCTGGGACAAATTGAGACTGTTGCTGCCAGAAGGCCTACAACGCTGACCTCGAGTGGCTCATTGCAGTGAGGAGTAAAGAGGGGTCTGATACGGCCGTCCAGAGAAGGGGCGAAAATTGACGTGCCCAAAAGAATGCGACAGCAGGGGAGGAGACGCCTCCTCAACCAAAAGAGCAGCTGCTGCCAGTGACAGGCTCAAGCATTATCCTTACTCAACAGCACCTAAGGATGATAGTAATGTACTAAAGCAAAAAGCTAATCATGTTATGTAGATACATTGTTGATTGTTGATATCAAAGAGCAAAGGAAAAGTGGCACTCAGGAAATGTGGCACCATGCAGGGGCAGAGATTGTACTAGGCCAGCCCACATGTATAAATTAATATCTCGACGTAGCGGAATCAGCAAGCATCAAGGAAAGAGGCCGATGTGGTGATACGAGCAGCTCTTACATGCTCTGTGGCCCCACCACAGCAGCCGGAGGTAATTCATATGAGTGCAGGTGAATTAGTCCAACGGTAAGACCGGTGTAGCAGCTGTCAAGCAACAGCTCTTCCAAATCAAGGCAGTGGCTTGGAAAGGCCAGCCCAGAAAGAAAGGACAAGGTCCACAGAGCCTTGCACATGTCAGGTGACATGTGCAAGGCTTAGGCTTGAGAACGCTGACATAATGGAGAGCAAGCCCGCTAATAGTGATCTGTAAATTTCCGCCGAGGGCGTAGTGGACTTTATGGTTCTTTCTTTTATGGTTTCTTTCTTTTATGGTTCCCTTAGTCGGCACCTCGTGTAGTCTGAGGGCTGTAAGGAGCTGCATGAACAAATGTTTGCACGCCGTCAGACAGCCCATCAGTCAACGTCCCTCTGTCTGCCATGAATGTCCTGTCATCTATTTCTTTTTGAACATGTGCGATGAAGATGGAAGACCGGTTTTCTGTTGTGCTACCGTGCATGACGAAACTAAACAGAAAATAATGACCACTTGTGTATATACATTTCTTCAATTTCCAAGTGCCACATCTATTACACCCTTGACTTTCAGTAGCTACGACCTCTAAGTCTTTGACTTCATGAACACAATGATATCAGAGAAGAGCGAGCACAACCTCACAATTTTGCTCACATAAAGCTTGGAGGTGGGCGTCCACATGGAGTCTCTGTGAACAGCGGGTAATATACAAGAGCGCCTGGCGTAGGCTTCCTAATATGCAATTGTTCCTGGAGCACCTGTCCCCCAACGAAGTGGAAGCCAAATTTTTCTTGCCAAAGATCAATGCAGCCAATAGCTGCACAGCTTCGGTAGACTTCTCCTCCATAATTTGTCGACCTGCACCTTTTCATTGCTGTAAGTCACAGCCAGAGGAGTCAGACTGTCAGTGCTTAAACTTTTGCCTATGTACTGATCTCAAGCTGAGCACCATCAGCTGGCAAGTCAGTGAAACTTCAAACCTCTCAGTAAAGGCAACGTACCTTGGAAGATTTACCAGAGACTTATTGTTCTGGCCTATGCAATGCAGGTTCGAGACAGCAGTCCCAACACAAACTCTACCTTTCATTATGCATTTCCGGATAGCGGCTTCAGTAGTCAGGCAAACTGACTGGGATAGATATTCGCAACCAAGGGCCATCCGAGGGAATCTGCAAGGATTACTTTGGTGTCTCCGACACGTTGTTGCTCTCACCAGTTGCAGCCCTGATATTCACATTGTTGCAGAATACATCCTGCTCCGATCGTCAGCTTCATGGCAAAGCAGAGGCCAACAAGGGGAAGTCGAGACCTGTATCCATGAGTATGACTGCAGGCTTTGCTGTGAATGCACCTGTAGCCAACTTGAGGTTGCCGCGTGTGTTCTTTCCCATCATCGTCACAGAAGATATGCTTGGTCTGCTTATATGGAGGCCTGCATGGAGACATACCACCAGATCGACTGTTGCGAGCCATTATACAACTCACATAGACTGTTATAGCAATCACAGCACTGAGCTTCATCAGAATGTACCTTGATATACATGCTGAAGCACTAATCTCTTTGCCTCCTTTCCATCAGACACACAACAAGTCACTGAAGCTCAAAACAAGTGCGATGTGCATCCCGAAAGTAAC
Organism: Spirogloea muscicola; assembly: GCA_009602725.1. Classification (NCBI taxonomy): domain Eukaryota; kingdom Viridiplantae; phylum Streptophyta; class Zygnematophyceae; order Spirogloeales; family Spirogloeaceae; genus Spirogloea; species Spirogloea muscicola. The sequence continues at coordinate 111,025 of WELB01000249.1, forward strand.
ATCAGTTGACTATGAACAACTAATAGGCACTTAAATATTGGCAGCAGTTCTTGACACAACGCTCATCAACTAACTCCTTGAAGTCTAAAGTCTGCCAGACAACGGGCATTGTAAAAATTGCCAGAGTACGGGCATTTGGCACCACGCTTTAAAAGCTAAAAGGTAGGACTGTGATTCATTGTTGTGGTTGCTGCCATTCTACCCATCAGAATGTTGTTGAACTCCTGTCTAGATGGAACTCCTGGGTGGAGTCTTCATGTACACCTGAACCTGGTTGTGGCATGGCAGTAGAGACAATCTTACTGTTACTTAACTTACTGCCAGTAACGAGCTGTTAGTTTGACTCTGCAATGTCATCCATTCTGCCCAAATATGATGTCCTACAGATCAGCATGCTCGGCGGACAAATATCCCTTCTTCTATTGCACATTCAGCTCTCAGAGCAATTGCCAACTTCTTTCAACATTGTTATCCACATGACCAGTTTGGCAGAATGGGAGCAATTGGCAACAGATGGCTTGTATGGAGCTCAAAATATTATTGAGGAGATTGCGGCTGCAGCCGTTGGACCCATGCCCTGTTGAGCCGAGCTCGTTCCTAGTGATCTCTCGGAGCTGACTGAGCGCTCGAGTACAGGCGTCTGCTCGTAGCTCACCTTTGGCTCAGGCGACGAACATTCAGCTTCGCCTCTCGCTATTTTACTATTCGCTTATGGTGATGGGAGCAGACGTACTTTGTTCATTCCTTTTTGGGCTGATTTTCCAGCCCCTATCCTCAATGGTGACGTACATTGGTGACGTACATTTGTCCAATGTGCTTGCCTTTGTACTTGGCCACATATGGCCTCCCCATCTCTTAATACACACGCATTTTTCTCAATGGGCGAGCACTTTCTTCACGACGTATGGGGACCCAGGCCGGCAGCTACTTAACAGAAGGTGGCGTGGGTGGTGGCATGCAAGTTGCTGTGGTAGGGAAGGAGCTCGGTGGCCCCTTTTTCATTCTTTTGGGCTGGCCTCACAGCAACCAGTCAATTTGGCACGCTGTTCTTTTCTTGTAATAATGTCCATTGAGCCAAAACGGGCAGGGGGTGCGGTGGCTGTCCCCAGAAAGCCCGTCGACAGTCCCCACGCCCCCTCAATAAAGAAGAAGAAGTTAACTCTTCCAAAGAAAAAAGAATGGACTTCCAAGAGAAAATGACAAAGTGAAGGGCGATGGCTGCTTAAGAAAAAGCGCGTCCGAATTCCGTAAGGCCAGCCCAAAGAGAAAACTTCCAGTAAACGGATTTCAGAACAAGAGGCCCGGAAAAGGCCAGAAAACAACAACAAGCGCGAAAAGCACACTGCGACTCAAGTGGCCACTGGAAAAGGCCAGAAAAGCGCTGAAGCACACTGCGACTCCATCTCCCTCGTTGATTTGGCCCATCATCTGGCCCCTTCGAACCTTTGTCAATTCTTTCGGGCTGGCTTTTCACACCTATCCTCAATGGGCGAGCACTTTCTTCTTTTCACAGCCCTTGCCCCCCATTGGGAGCTCCACTTCTCTCTTGTTGAGCAGCCGCAGGAGAAAGCAGTTGAGTAGAAGAAGAAGAAAGTGCTCGCCCACAGAGAGAAGGCGCGCGGTGCGCATGAGATTGAAAGGGAGGCCAATTCTAGCATTACGAATGTCCTGTTAACTGGGTGATGAGCTGGCTAGGTGGGACACTAATATCCCCGAGAAGAGTGCTCGCTCGCTTGACCTGCGACTGCTTAGCAGGGGTTACTGAGTAGTTAGTAGCTGCTTTGTTTCTTCTTGTGTGCTTCTTTCTTAGTGACCGCTCACACCCAGCCAAATGTGCCACCACGGCTGGGTATGCGGTCGCCTGCGCTGCTCGGGCCAAAGAGCTGAAGTACGCGGATCATCCGCGGGAAGACGAGTTCTTCCCGTTGGCCATCGACACACATGGGGCGCTGGGCGCTCGGTGGCTCGAGCTGCTCACCCAGCTCGCCCGCCACACCATCGCCCGGCGCTTCCATGAGGAGCCGGTTGACTTCCCTGCAGCCGGGTCGCTGGCGCAAGTGTATCGAATGCGCCTGGCCGTCTCGCTGCAGAGGTCCATGGCCCGGGCGCTGCACCTTCGTGCCGGCAGAGCCCTCGCTGCTGCCTCTGGCTCTGGCCAGGGGACCCACTTCCAGGAGCCCAGCATCTCTGATCTGCGGCTGCTTAGCAGGGGTTACTGAGCGTCTCGTAGCAGCTTTGTTTCTGTCACTTAGCGCTTCCCCTGGCCCCCTTCTCGTACTCTGTTCATTCTTTTTCGGGCTGGTTGTTCCAGCCCCTATTCTCAATGGGCGAGCACTTTCTTCTTAGTGCTTCGCCTTAGTGCTTCGCCTGGCCCCCTTCTTCTTGGGCTTCTTCTCCCTGGCGATAGATGTTCACGGGGCCTTCGGCAGCCGCTGGCTGGATCTCCTCCAGCGGCTTTGGCGTTGGAGAGCACTGGGGTGATGCCCATCCTCCTCCGCAATGGGGTCCCTCGGACGCGGCGTGTCGATCTGGTCGGCGTCCCCCTGGGAGGTGGCAAGCGGCTCCTCATGGACGTTGTCCTCACCGACAGCTTCCGGACGAAGGGCCCCATTACTTCTGAGACCGGCTACGCTGTGAAGGTAGCCGAACGGAAGAAGCTGCACAAGTACAAGGACCACCCGGCGGGTGATACCTTTTACCCTGGCCATGGACATCCATGGGTGTTACGGGGGTCGGTGGTCCTCGTTACTTTCGCTGCTGGCCTCTCAAGCTGACCAGCGGCGCCGGGAGCAGGGTGCTGCCCTTCCCGGTGGCTCGGTGCCTTTGGGTCTGGCGTCCTGCTACCGTATGCGACTGTCTATGTCCCTGCAGCGCTCCCAAGCGCTTGCTTTGCACCGCCGCGCTGGTCGCGCCCTTGCAGCAGCCTCTGGCTTGCGCAGCGGGGTTGCTCTTCCTCCCCTCAGCTCATCTGACTTCCTACTGCTGACACGGGGGTATTGAGGGCGCCCTGTCTGCCTAGCCTTTGGCTCCGTCATGAACACCTGTATGCATCTGGCTGGCATTTCACAGCCGATTCTTTCATATCAGCAGCCGCTTTCTTTCTAGCGGCTTGCTCGTCAGGCTATTGATCGGCGGTCGGGTCCGCCCGGGGCGCTGCCCGGCTTCAACGCCGCCGGGTCGCTCGCCCAGGTCTTTCGCATGCGCTTGGTGGTATCGTTCCAGCGATCCCTTGCCCTCAGACTACCCCCGCAGTGACCACCTCCTCCCGGCCGCAATCGACACTTTCGGCTGCTTGGGTCCTCGCTTCCATACCCTACTCGAGAACATAGCGAGTCTGGGATATGCACGACGCGAGGATATGCTCCCAGCCCAGATGGGTAGGCCGGCAGCCTATCTGTCATTTCTGCGACGTCGAGTGTCAACCTGTCTGCAACGAGCTCAGGCGTATGCTCTGCATCAGAAAGCTGGTCGAGCCTTAGCTGCTGGCACAAGAGCTAGTCAATTGCCGTCCGGTATTCGAGCGTCAGCTAGCGACCTCTATGTGCTGACTCGTGGTTACTGAGCGGGTCAGCTTAGCAGCAGGTGACGTACATTTGTCCAATGTGCTTGCCTTTGTACTTGGCCACACATGGCCTCCCCATCTCTTAATATACACGCATGCTCCTTGCCCACGCTGTCCACACCCGCGCAGGACGCGCTCTGGCCGCTGCCTCCGGGTCTCGGCGGAGTGCCTCCTTCCCTGCCTCGAGCTACTCGGACCTGATGTTGCTCACTCGCGGGTACTGAGCTTCCCTAATATGTTGTCGTGATTGGTAGCGTAGAGGAGTCCTTCCTCGGCATCTCATTCTTCGGCTTTGGACATTGTCCATTCTTTTTGAACTGGCTTTGCCAGCCCCTCTTTCTCTATTCTTGTACTCTGCTCTGGGCGAGCCTTCTTGTCTGCTCATTCTTTTTTGGGCTGGCTGTTCCAGCCCCTATCCTCAATGGGCGAGCTCTTTCTTCTTCGCCCACAGAGAAGAGGAGCAAGCAAAGCCAGCCCGAAAGAGAATGGACAATGTCCAAAGCCAAAAGAAAAAGGTACCGAAAAAGGACTACACTACAAAACACAAGACGATGCAGAGGGACGAGATGTTTGGAAGAGCATGCCCCTTCGGCTTCTTCAGACCTTGTCCATTCCTTTGGGCTGGCCTCTCCCAGCCACCAATCAAGCTGGCCGCGCTTCCCTTGGGGATACTTTCCCGGCAGCTAGTCTGTCGGATCTGAGGCTATTCACTCGTACCTACTGAGTGATCCATCCTCCCCCTGTTCTGACCTAGCATCTTCCGGCCCCTTTGTAGCTGCTAATCGGTTGTAGGCCCCTCCAAACCTTTGTCAATTCTTTTTGGGCTGGCTTTTCGCAGCCCTTGCCCCCATTGGGAGTGCCACTTCTTCGGGCGGGAGAACCGTCAGGATCAGGATGTTGAGCTGGGCTATCCGTAAGTACCCAATTAGGGCTAACCGAAAGCCCGGGAATCGGAGCATTACCGTCGTCACTCGGTTGGGGCTCGAGCGATGGAGAAGCGGCGCTCTTGGAAGCAGTGCCGTGCTCCTTCAAGAAGAAAGGGCTCGCCCATTGAGGATAGGGGCTGGACAAGCCAGCCCAAAAAAGAATGAACAAAGAACGAGAAGGGGGCCAGAGGAAGCCAGAGGAAGCGCTAAGAAACCAAAGCACACAAAGAAAGAAAGCAGCTACAAATTACTCAGTATCCCCTGCTAAGCAGCCGCAAATCAGAGAGGCTAGGGTCCTGGAAGTGGGTCCCCTGGTCCTTCCGCGCCTTCTTGCCCAGGGCGGTGACGGCGGCAGGGTCCGGCAGGTGGCGTGAGCGCTGGCAAGCAAGGAGGAGCAGTGGGGGTGAAAGGAGCTCGGTGGCAGAAGATGGCTCGCCCGGAGAGAAAGAGGGGCTAGCAAAGCCAGCCCAGAAAAGAATGGACAATGTCCACATGTCGGTGGCCCCTGTTGGGCAGTGTGAGCTTATGCTTTCCCCCTCTTATTGACAGAAAGATTAAGCAATGAACATGGAGCACAGCGGGTCCCGGCGGGTCAGCCTGCCGGGGGGGCCCGAGGGAGGCCGCAGAGCCGGCCCAAAAGGGTTTTCCGTTAAGCTAGCCCGGCAGGGTGTGAGGCACAGGTGTGAGGCAAATCCTCACACGTGTGATCTGCATACGTGTCACCCTGATGGTCCGGGCAAGCCGCCCCCGGAAGCGACAGGCGCTTCCGTAAGTGGGACACTCAAATGCTATGAAGGCTAAATGGAAGGAGCTAAAGCATAAATTCCAACACGGGCAGGCCGGGGAGTTCCTCGGCCTTTGCTTATCGTTCCGTCCGGGCGGCCGAAGGGGGGGGGCGGCTGCTGCGGGCGGGGCAGGGGAAACTTCTGCGGCGGGCACGCGCGGGCGTACGGGCGCGGTCAACGGCGGGGCCCGCGCCAGGCTGGCGGGTGCACCTGGCAGGGCGCGGCAGCAGAGGCGGTCTTGGGGTTTAGCGCGGCGCGCGTCGTGGCCCGGCGCTAAGTGGGGCCGGCCGCGGCGCCACGTGGCGGGGGAGGGGGCCCCTCCCCGGCCCAGGGAGGGGGCTCCGCATTGGGCGGCTGCGGAAGCAGATGGCGGCGATTGGCGCGCAGTGCCCCGACAAGGCAGCCGCCCGGGCGGGGCGCCGCCCGGGCGCCAAGTGTGGGGCGCGCCGGGGCCG
>WELB01000249.1:122283-143458 GCA_009602725.1 Spirogloea muscicola
GGCCCGCGCCGGGCGGCGGCGTGGCGCGCCAATGGGCGCGCTCCGGCGCCCGCCCGGCGGTGGGCCCCACGGCCTAGGCCGGCACGCGCAAAAGCTAGGACCTACCCCTTTCCTGTCCGCCCCTCCTGCGGCCGCGTTCGGCCTCTCCTGGCCCCCCCGCGCCCGCTCGCCCGCCGCCTCTGTTGGGGCCTCTCGGAAGTAGCTTGGCAAGCCGGGAAAGGGAAACAGCCTCTTCCAACGTCACGGCAATGATGGACTGTGAGAGGCCAGCCCAAGCGGAAGTGAGCTCTTCCAAGCCCAGCCCACAACGAATGAACAAGGCCCGAAGGGGGCCGGAAGGCGCCAAAGCCAGCAGCCCCTTCACGAAGCAACAGGCCGTCCAATGCAGGGCAGTGGCTGTGGAATGTCCAAAAGAATGTCCAATGCCCCTCCCCGGGGCATCGAGATGAGCGACCCCCATGTTGCTGACCCCGTGGTTACACCGAGCGGGTCATCCTTCGAGAGGTGCTCGCCGTTGTACTTGGCCACTCTGGCCTCCCATTATTCGACACCCGCAAAGCTTCCTCCCCAGGCCCGCTGCTCCCCAGCTGCTCAGCTGCGGCCCTTGCAGGCCGCCGCCGCCTTCGCCAGCCGCCTGATGAGCCCACTGGCCGCTCGGGCCGGCAGCTCCATGGCGCCCATAGCGGCCGGTGCGGGCCGGAGCAAGCCCGCGGCAGGCCCCAGCAAGCCGCGGCCCTTCCCCCGGAACCGAAGCTCGGCCCGCCTGCCGCCGCTCCAGCTCCCCACCGACGACGACGAGAACGACGCCCACGTCGTGCGCTCGCCGGAGCTCTGCGGCGGCGATCCTGGGCCCGATAGCCCACAACGGCAGCCTCTTGCCTCCAGCTGCAGAAGCAGCGACAGCGCACGCGATGCCCATCACGGCAACTTTGCAGCGCGCCGGCCTGCCTCGTCCGCCACGACGACCGTGACGGCCGCCTCTGGGCGCGGCTCCTCCGGCGGCTCGAGCTCTGTGGAGGACGAGGTGGGCAACACGCGCTGCCGCAAGAGGAATCCGTTGTTGGAGGAGGAATGCAGCGGAGCCGGCCCCACTTCACCTTCCAAGCGTGCCGCCGTCAACCAGAGGCCTCTTGCCCATCTGCGGGTCGCGACCCTCCAGGAACTCCGAGTCGACATGGGCGCACGGAGGCCAGACTGTCACATGCCTGATGACGAGCCGAGACATGCAGGCGCTGCTGCCACGAAGCCGGTGCCACCGGCTGCAAACATCGACGCATGTCCTGCTCAAGGATACCGGCTGGCGGAGGTGATGTGCCCCTCAGATCACCATTGCGTGCTATCTTGTTCACACTAAACTTCCTCGTCTCCACACACACTCAAGGCACTTTGAGGGACAAGAGGCCTGCATTCTTGCCACAAGTCCACCCTGCCTGATTTTGCACAATACCTAGTATATTCCGTGCATGCTCTTCCTCGGGGGGTTGGTCAGCACGCTGATCCACGTTAATAGCAAGAACAAGTCTGAACTGTCATCCTGTGATGCTTTCGACATGCTGATTTTTAGGTAACAAATGTATCCTTGGCTCATCATAGTATGCAGCTGCCATGTTCCGGTCAGAGCGTGAGTCAAAGACTTCAAATGGTTGGATGTATGCTGACCATGTGTTTCATGTCATAACAAATGTAGCAGGTATTGAAGGTGGAAGCCGATCAGGAGAGTGCAGAGGCTGTGCCGCCGGACTTGGAGGACAAATCAGAAGCCAGCTGCGAGGTGAAATCGACAGGCGACCAAGCAAGTCCATCAATCACTGCACCAGAGGAAAGATACTTCAAAGGCGCCAGACCAAGGAAATGGGGCAAGTGGGTTGCGGAGATCAGAGAGCCGCGGAAGCGGTCCCGCATCTGGCTGGGGTCGTTTGACACAGCCAAGGAGGTGAGGCTGCTGCCGCCTCCTGGTGCCTCTGCTTGCTTGCCCAAGGCTGCCTGCAACATTGTTGCAACCTTAGTGGATCATCAAACAGAGAGCTCTTAGCACACTGATGTAAGTCTCGCAGTAGGCAGCACAAGTAGTCTGCATAACCTACAGAACGTACTAGCTAGCTTGATAACATGACTGCTATTTCATTGCCGAAGAGCATGCACTGTGCTAGTGGTATGACATGGTGCTTTCACCCCCGCTTGATCACATGCGGCAGTACCACAAAACCGATACAGTCAATGTACGCAGTCGCAAACTCATGCTGAACCACTTGCTGTTCAGGCTGCTGAAGCATACGATCTGGCGGCGCGGATTATGCGAGGCAGCCAAGCTGCCGGGGACTACCTCAACTTTCCCAACAGCTGCCCCGACGTGACTCTGGCACCATCCGTGCTGCAGGCGCTGCTCAAGGCTCGAGTCGACTCTGCGCTGCCGTTGCACAGCCACACCAGCAGCTACGAGGCAGCAAAGCCAGGGCCCCTTCCAATAGCCCTTGCTGGCAGTAGCTACTTCAGCACCGTGGAGCAGCTGGCCACCATGCGTTTCCCCTGCAGCTTAGGGGGGCCACCGAGCTCCTCGTTCTGGCCAGATTTCACAAGCTTCCCGTGCTACTCGCAGGGTCAACAGCAGGTTGTAGATGATGCCACATCACTACTGGCAGCTACTGCCAGCAGTGGCGACGCCGCTGCCTTCAGCAGCCTGCAGCTGTCCACCACGGCGACCGCCCTGCAGAGATTGCCAGATGAAGGCCTGCTCAGCAGGGCACGCGAGAGCGGCCGGTGGCAGGAAGTTGTGCAGTCTCCGCGGCTCGAGAACACCGGACAGCCCCTGTTCAACGCGCCGCCCGGCTTCCGCCTCCTCGCCAAGCACGGCTGCTTAGCACCTGCGACGCTGCAAGGAGCACCGCTGCAGAACGGCAATGGCTGGCTGGTCACCAGTACGGCCGTGCAGGAGAAGCAGGACGACCCCGCTGCGCTGCTCTGCGCGTCGTCCATGTCGCACTACAGCCAGCAAGACAGCTGCCCTCTGAGCAGCCCGTCAATCTGCTCCTCAGATCCGTCCATCATCTCCTCCTTTGCGTATGCAGGCCTTCCCATCACTGAGGCAGCCGCCCAGGCACAGCTTTTCTGGCCATTTGCGTACCACGAGCTGGCTGATCTTGAGAGCCAGGACCCCGAGACTTCTGTCTTCACGTGTTCTGCCTAGTGGTCACTGGCACTCCTAGCTCCATGCCAGTTTTCCACAACACCAGTTGTACTGGGTTGTGTGTAGAGTTTGTGCAGTCTAAGTTCGTGGCACTTTTTGCTTTCTTCTTTTTCCATCTTGCAGGGGTAGATTAGACCCTGCCCGATGTTGTAGAGACTTGCGTACCGCAACTCATGTTGCACTCCAGGACGCCATAGTCAGCCCATTCCTCTTCCTCCTGAGCAGCTTGCGTGATTTCCAATGAATTGATTGACGTGCACACTTACTTCAAAAGCTTGCTGTGTTGTGCAACATGCTGCTCCTTCATATTTGATTGACAGTGTCTGCGTTGACATGCCAATCTTACATTGAGGTTGAAAGCTAGGCTAATATGAGGATCGTGTAGGCCCGATGTCCATCGATTCCTCTCTTCTGCCACTAGCTAATGTGATGTCCGCATAATAGCCCTAACTAGAGGTTGCAACTCTGTGCTCATTTGCGGCCTGCAATGTACAGGGTGATATAAAAAATTCAACAACATGGTACAGAATTGTCTGACGGCTCCTCATGCTGTCCATCTAAGCGCATCGAGCAGACCCGCCCGGAAATTGTAGCACCCATGGTCCGACAACATTGTGTTTGAAAGCACAATCCGCTTGAAGCGGCAATTTGGATCCGTTCCTCGTATGACAACGTGCCGGACCGGTACAGCCTCCACCTTCCGCTTGGCGCCCTTTGTGTGGACCTCCTCAGTCACCTCCTTGCCTGTGCCATCCGTTTCCATGGTCACTACGCCAGCCCCTGCCCGTCCTGGCTCCTCCTTCCTCGTGAGGGATGCCCACCACGACGAACTCTCGCCCTTGCCAGGCTGGTTGGCCCTGGTGCCAGGCTCGGTGATAGTGGCAGCATCCACGCTTCCCCCCTCTGGATGTGCTCCATTGACGACGGTTTCTGCCAACAGACCCTCCTCAGCCCGCTTGCAACTACTGCCAGGCTCCATGGTAGCGTCCACTGCTTCACCATCTTTCTGAGCGCCACTACCTTTGCTGCTGCTCCCACCCCAGGCCCACCAACTCCGCGAGCTCTTGTGCTGCAGCGCTGCTTCGCGCTCATCCTCCTGCTCAGCTTGCAGCCACAAAACAACCTCCGGCACCCGCAGGCTCCCCACCCCTCCATCATTACCCAGTTCAGCTTCGCTTGAACCTGCCTCGCCCGTGAGGTCCTCTATGGTGAGTGGAGGCACCTCCCCAGCTTGCAGGGTCTGCCGGACAACGTGATACAGTATCCCTGGCACGACGAGCGGGGGTGCGTTGATGTTGGGACTTGGAAGCTGTCCGTCGGCAGCCGCAACGTGAGCACTGGTGGCCTGCTTGGTATCGCTTGCAACAGAAGCTGCTGCACAGATCATGCAAAATTATGCCTCACCGTAGATGAGTACTTGACCATGAGCTGAAGAGATGCCTACAGCACTTTCAGCTAGAAGAAGGATGGAAGAATGCGTGTAACAAGGAAGGGGCAGCACATACTGATTGCTAGTGCAGACTACTAATGCTACAGCTGTCTCCCACATCACAATCAGCATCCTGAAACTGGTGAAGCAATGAGAACAGGAGATCCGCTTACAGGCACCGCTCAAGAACGCGCTGACTACCACTGCCCCAGTTGAGAACCATTGCATAGCAGCCTTTGCCTTCTCCCCGTGGTCACCAGCCTTGACTCCCGTGATGCGAGCAGACAATTCATGCTGCAACTGACCAGCCAACGTCCCACCATGCTGCACCATCTTCTTATACAGGTGGCCCTTATCGTAGCCCAACGCGTGCTCCACGCTGTTAAGGTGGCGATGTGTAGCATGAGCCATCTCAAACATGTGGCGCCGCTTGCTGCCATCCTTCAGCACCTGGCTCCTGTCCCATCATCAAGGCACCATCAATCTGTCAATCCAACTTGGACAGTAAGGAAGGAGCCTATTGATGCCTGTGAAGTATCTGGGCCTGGTGATGTCTGAGATGAAAACTAATCGTACATAAGATGGCCTTGCCTCGTGGTCTTAGCTTTCCAGTTTCTCCTACTTGCAGAAGCTTAAGTGCTTGACAGGTACTGCAATCTTGCAAGACATTAACACGACGAGTGCCATGAAATTGGCCAATCACAACTTCACGAGCTCTTGCTGCTACTTTATATTTTGAGACTACCAAAACTGACCCTCAGTGACTTCAGCAACCACATGGGCAGCTACAGAAACCACATGGGCAGCTAAGACAAGAACGGTACTTGATTGTTAAGAATGTCTACCAATCTGTTGTGATGATCTCTGAACGGAGATCCTCCAAGGCTGATGCACTTGCTCGCGCCACCACATCATTCTGAGCATGATTCACAAGATTTGCAAGGTTTTCAGATGTCCAGGTAAAGTAGACAAAAGTGCGACAAATCATAGATTTACAGGAGGAGAGTGGCCTCCATTAGCTGGCAAGCACGCATGCTAGTCATGCTCCAACTTGGAGGTCACAAGCAGAAAGCAGAGGCGTTAATGCACAAACCGCGAGCACAACCGTCCTCACAAAGGAGGACGCCGAGGCCAGAGGTTGATCCACACAGGGTGGGCAAGCAAATGCCCAGCACAAAATGCTGGTAAGCGGGACTCCCAGGTGCTGGGAGATTGGAGATCCGATGGAGCCCTCTTTTGATGACTGTGGTGATCTTAGCATCATGGTCAAGAGGGCAGCAGTGCCAGCACCCAAAGAATGCCCCGTGATGACCAAACCATAGCCCTGCCCAAGGAGCATAAGAAATCATGGTATATAAGCATTTACACCGTGTAGACATGTAGGATAGCACCTCCTTGACCATAACGATACAGCTGTGTACACTGTGCAAGTCAACTTGAGGCTTGCAGTAGCTGCACAGCCTCTTGCTCAATTCAGACAGTGCACGCAAGGCTCAGCTGAGGAACCTTGTTTTCAGCTAGCAACTGCCGGACTCCTGGTACTTCCTCACGAAGGAGCCATTTAGCAGCCCCAAGCATGCCAGAGTGTGCGTACCTACAATACTACACACAATTGTGAGGCTTGCAGGAGTCTCTGCTGAAGGAAAGGAGGTGGTTGGTGGCAATTTCAGTCCCTTTTGAACAGCGCAAATCCTGAAAGCCACAACCTATAATGCATGCCATTTTGAGTATACTGCTAAGTGAACTGCTACCGAAGAGCCTCACAACTGGGTACTCACCCGCCTTGAAAGTGCTCGCAATGTGGTGTCAGGTCCGTAAGAACATCAGTGGCCGCATAAGTACCCCTGATTCCAAGCACCACAAGTGCTCTCTCATGATCCAAGGCAACAAAGAAGGCTGGCCTTTGTATTTGCGCCTTAATTGAATGCTTCAAAATGTGCTCCTTATCAACCTAGGCACCAACAAAAAATTGGTTTCGACATTTTGGTCAGTACCCATCTGGAGGCCAGTTCATGCTTCACTTACTCTGGCGAATTTTATTAGTGGCTCGTTCTTCCTGAGCTGTCTTGGATTACTGTACCAGGGCCACAATGAGGAAGTCTCTACCTATCCTCTGTCATAATGAGCACCTTATTTGCTAGATGAGTATCAGAAAGGATGACACGGATAATGCCGTGTTCGGCCTTTGAAGAACTCGCATACTAAAGTCAAACCAGACAAATGTGCAACTGCCACTTACTTGCAGCAGCCGGGCAAGCGCAGCAGTGTCAGATTTATACGCAGCCATAGCCCAGCGAAGCCAGTGCAACATCTCCTCCAACTCCCGTCTGCAAATGTCATATGACCGAGGCCGCTGATCTTCACAGAGCACATCGTAAGGGCCAACAGCCATAACGGCTCTACAGGAAATAACAGCGGGGATATCCGCGTGGCAGATCTACTGTCGAGCAGCACTGCTGCTTGGATTGAGTGAGTAAGTCAACAAGCAAATCAAGTGCAAGAACGAGCCTGGCACAGTATAATAAAGTAGCCTAACCATCTTAAGTACACTGTGCAACATTTGCAACTATGAGAAGGTACAAGCAAGGACCTGGCAGTAACTCGTTCCCCAGGGATTGTGTCCGTCACCCCCTCCTGATAGTGCCTGTGTGCCAGCTTGTAGAGGCCCAGAGTAACTTCAGACACGCTCCAGCTGCTCATGCCAGCAGCGCTCTGGCGGAGGCTTGCTGCAATGGCCGCCAAAGTTGGCTGGTCCTCTTGAGGAACTTCGTCGTCGTTGTTTCGTGCTGCCAATTGATGAGCGGAAACGGAAGCACGTTGTGAGGCTTTCAGGTGCTCGTGGAGACAGTCAAATTGACAAGCTTCACCTTGGCTTGCGAGGCAATTCAGGTGAGCAGCTAGCCACTGGCTTATTTGTATCTTGTACTCAAGAGAAGCTGCTACTGTTCTTCGGCGGAGACAAAAATGGAACGACTGTGAGAGCGAGCTCTACGAAGAAATTGATGCTGCTCGAGTGCCATCGTCGGTCGCTGACGACCGACGAGCCAGTCTGTTCAGGAGTATGGCAGCGATGCCACGGGGGACCGTTCAAGAGGATTGGCCTGTGCTGGCGCAGGTTCCCCGACTGGAGGCACGGCAAAGCGGGCGACCGTAAGGGCTGACTGTCACCATCGTGGAACGACGGCGTGCAATAGGCGGCGGCGTGGCCCATGAGCCGATGCCAGTCCGGCGGCTCCGCCGGCGGCGGCCCCGGAGGCCGTGGAGCTGGCCACCCGCCCATCCCCGCCCCCGCCATCGTCTCCGCCAAGCGTCGCGGCCACCGCCGCCGCCGNGGGGGCCCCCGGCCTGGCCGGCGGGCGAGCCCCGCCACCTTGTGAAATCCGGAAGTCAGGAACGCGGCTGCTGAGGTAGAGGGCCGGGCGATGACATGGAAAGGCGGGCGCCGTGACGGCGAAACGGCGGCCGGGCTTCGTCTGGCCGTCGACGAAAAGAAGAAAGGGCTCGCCCACTGAGGATATGGGCTGGAACAGCCAGCCCAAAAAAACAAAAGGAATGAACAAAGTACCAGAAGGGGGCTAGGGGAAGCACTAAGAAAGACAAGCACAAGAAGAAACAAAGCAGCTACGAATCACTCAGTAACCCCTGCTAAGCAGTCGCAGGTCAGAGATGCTAGGCTGCTGGAAGTGGGTCCCCTATCCTCAATGGGCGAGCCCTTTCTTCTTTCTTTCTCGCTTCTCTCCTGTTCCTGTGGCGGGCCGACCTCCGCGCTCCTGCCCACGAGCACGTTTGGGCGCCGCGTGGCCGCGCTTTCGGTGGCTGCTTTTGGTTGTAGCCCTTCTCCGGCCCCCCTGCAGCGTCCTAGCACATGCTTCGCACCTTCGTGCTGGTCGCGCCCTGGCTGCCACCTCGGGCGGCTTCTTTGGCCCTGGACGTGGATGTGCACGGGGCTCTTGGGTCCCAGTGGCTCGACCTGCTAGCCAGGCTTGCGCGACGCGCTGTGTCCCGCAGGCGAGGTGAGCCGGCTGCCTTCAACGCCGCTGGCTCGTGGGCCCAGGTTTGTTGCATGCGTCTTCAAATGTCCCTCCAGCGGTCCATGGCCCACGCCTTGCATCTGCGCGCTGGCCGTGCTCTCGCTGCAGCCTCTGGCTTTCGTCAGGGATTGCTTTCCGGCAGCTAGTCTGTCAGATTTGAGGCTCCTCACTCGTAGCTACTGAGTGGTCCATCCTACACCCATTCTGACATAGCGCTCATAGGCTCCTCCGTCATTTGGCCCCTTCGAACCTTTGTCAATTCTTTTCAGTCTGGCTTTTCACAGCCCTTGCCCACATTGGGAGAGCCACTTTCATTCTTTGGCTACTGAGTGATTCATCCTACCCCAGCTTTTTTGAGACTGCGCTTCTGGCCCCTTCGTAGTTTGGCCTTCGTAGGAAGGACTTGTTCACTCCTTTAGCGCAGGTGTATTCCGCATGCGGCTGTCGTTCTCGTTCCAGCGCTCCCTGGCTCACGCAGTTCACTCGAGCTGGCCGCATTATGGCTGCTGCATCTGGGTCTAGGTGGAGTGTAGCTTTCCCAGCTGCGATTTACTCGGACTTGCTGCTGCTCACTCGTGGGTACTGAGCTTAGTCTAGCTGTGTATTTATGCTTTCTTTTTGGCACCCTTTCTGTCTGGCTCTTTGAATTCGTGCATTCTTTTTGGGCTGGCATCTGCCAGCCTCTCTTCTCTATGGGCGAGCAGTTTTCTTTCTTGGGCTGGCCTCTCACAGCCACTGCCCTCTCCTGGAAGTGTTTTTTTCTTCTCTATGGAAGGACTTGTTGGATCACCGCCCCCTACCTGGGTAAGGGTTTCATATGGGGGAAAAGCGGAGAAGCCATCAGCTTTAAATAGGGCGATCGAACATAATCGAACATGGCTGTAAATGCCAGCCATGTGCATGCAGAGCGTGTTCTTGACTAGCTGTGACGGAGCCACAGGCTAGTCGTTTTAGGACGGTCGGGGCAGCCCCCTTTTAAGCGACAGCCCCTTTGAAGAGCTTCTTCTCCCTCCTTTTTGAGCCACTTGAGAGTGGCTGTGTGCTTTAGCGCTATTCTGGCCCCTTCGAATACTACTCTAACCTTTTCTGGGCTGGCCAATTATGGTCATCGCCCTCTACTGGAAGAGTACCTCTCTTTTCAAGCTGGCCTTTCACACGTGTAATCCCCTGTTGAGAAGAACCTCTTATTCACGAAGAAGCTTTAGCAGAGAAGCAGATCTTTTGGAGTGAGGAATAGCTCTTCAAACGAACACCCTCTGTATGCACCTGGCTGACTTTTACAGCCGCTCTTTGATATCAGCAGCCGCATCCTTCCAAAGTGTCAAAGGCTGCACAAGGGCCAGCCAACAAAAGGATGACGAGGCCCAATGAAAGGAGCAGCTTCCTCAGGGGGGCGAGGACTGAGAATCTAGCCCACAGAAGAATTAAGAAGGTCCGCAAGAAGCAGCTCTTCTTCAAAGGGGCGAGGGCTGTAAAAAGCAAAAGCAAGCCCACAGAAACAACGCACAGAAGGAGGTAACAAAGTCCGAAGGGGCCGGAAGAGAAAGTCAAGGGGCCGGAAGAGAAAGTCAAGCAATTGACCATCACGGTTGGTGCTCAACAATGCCCGTAGTCGATAGCTGCAGGTCGGACTAAGTAGCAGCCCGAGAGGGAGGAGGTATGTAGTACGCATGAAATGAAAGGGGAGGCTGATCAAGGCACTACACTGTTCAGGCGAAAGCTAGTGCAGTGCAGAACACTCGTGGTCTGGCAACGCCAGTCCCCTGGACTCATATGAGTCACATGATATCCCCATTGTCAGCCTGTCGGCAGCGAGCTCAGGCTCATGCATTGCATCAGAAAGCTTGGTCGAGGCGTAGCTGGTGGCACACGAGCTTGTCGACTGCGGTCCGGTATTCGGGCATGAATTAGCAACCTCTATGTGCTGACTCGTGGTTACTAAGCGGGTCAGCTCAGCAGCAGGTGATGTACATTTGTCAATGTGCTTGCCGTTGTACTTGGCCACACAGGCCCTCCATCACTTGGTACACACTCCATCCCCATTGTCGGGCCCGCCCCTCCGTGGGTGGACCTTGCACCCCCGTCACACCCTCCGGGGAGGGGTTGACAGAGATGGAACGCAACAAGTAGTGGGCCGAGGCCAGTCTCGGCAGTCGGACCAGTGACGCCCAGAGCGAGGCACAGCCCTGCTGCCGCCGATTCCGCAGCCGCCGCCACAGCTCTGCTGCTGCCGCCTGCTGCTCAGCCCGTCGCCGCAGCTCGTCGCTGCGGGCCTCGCCGGCTCTCTGTAAGTGCTATAGCTGCGCCCCATGTGGGGACAGCTACTAAGCCGCTGACCCTTTAGGGCCTCCTTCTGGCAGTGCCTCAGGGTAAGACTTCCACTGCGCTGGGTCCGCGTGTATGCACTGTGTGCGCTGGCGTTTCACTCTGTAGAGGGCTGTCCCAAAAACCTCCTATGTCCAGAGCCCAACGAGGACGTACTAAACCCTAACTGCGTGTAGTGGGGTAAGTTCGTCACATTGGTATCGGAGGTGTCCTTGCATCTGGCTGGCGTCGTCTTGTCATCATGATGCGGCTGACAATGCAAGGTTCCTTCTGATGCTCTGGCCCTGACTTATCTCTTGGGTTTGAGACCCCTTGCCAGAGTGTACCCATGGATCTGCATCGGCGGGCTGATTGGAGCTGTGATCCACTCGACCGCTGCATCCACGCGCCCGGGGTCGGCTGATGTCAAGTGGCCCTCCACCTCGGCGGCAATCAAGATTGCCAGGTCAGTATAGTACCTGCGTAAGCACCTGCGGTTGGCGGATTGCCTGTCTGTATGACAAGGAGGTGACATTGACCGCTTACATTGACCGCCGCGGGTGGCGAAATCAGCCTCTGGCTATGTGCCAGAGGCTGGTCCGTGCTCCAGTCCTGGCCCCTCCCTCAGCTCCTGGTGCAGCTTTGCGTTTTGGGGGTATGACTTGCGCGCTACCATGACTGCTTTGCTTGCCTGCAGCACCAGCTTGCTCAGCAACATTGTGGTGGTATTGTCTCAGCAGACTCTATGCCTTGACATCAACACACTGAGGGATCAAGTCAGTGGCGGGCATAAGACATACCGCTGATCAACGTCGTAGGAATGTGTGCTTCGACGTGGAAGTGCTATTAAGCACAAAGCAGCTCTCCTTGATACTGCTGAGCTCACTGTCAAGAACCGGTACCCTTTGCCTCGTATTGACTTTGATCGTATCGCGCGAGCTAGTGTGTCTAGCTCGCTTGGTCTTCTGCAAAGTATTCATCACCAGATTCGTATCACGCCTGAGGACGTCCCAAACTCGACTATCCTACACAGCTTCCAATTGACTTTTAAATCAAGGTGCTCAGCTTTGGTTTGACTAGTGCACCTGCTAAAAAATTTGGCGCGCCTGCTCGATGAATTTGTCCAGGGATGCACAGCTTCTAACGTGGTTTTGACCAACGGGGCCAGTACTGCCACGTGATGCGGGAGACCCGCCTTGAAGCGCACCGCCTGGACGCTTTAAATCGGGTCTCCCGCACCATGTAGCAGTAATGTCCCAGTTGGACAAGATCATGTATGAAGCTCTGACATACCTGGACAAGTTTATCGAGCAGGCACGCCAGACTACCGTACTTAGCTACACACTGTGTAGCGAAGTGCAGTTGATGTGAACGGAGAAAGTGCAGCACTTGCCACAGGTGAATTGGTCAAACAAAGCTGAGCACCTTGAATTGGAAGTGACCAAGCGGCGTAAGCCAATTTCGGGACGTCCTCAGGCGTGATACGAATCTGGTGATATCCACTTTGCAGATCGAGGGAGCTGAACACACTAACTCCTGCGAGGCAACTGAACGAGGCAATGGGTATCGATTTTGACAGTGAGCTTCTTCAGGGCTAGATAATCGAGGCACATTCGAATAATACCATCTCTCTTCTTCACGAATAGGATGGTGCAACATATGGCGACTGGGAAGGCTCATTGTGCCCTTTCCGTAGCAGTTCCCCCACTTAGGAACGCATTTGCCATAAAATCGAGAGGACTCAGTCGATGCAGAGGATGGTACGGCGAAAAAGCGCCGGGCTCCAATGGAGTTCCATGAGCCACGCCTCGGTCAGAAGGCAAGCCGTCTGCGTGAGCATCGGGAAACACATCCAGAAACTCCGCCAACAAGTCATCAAGAGCCGCACCATGTGAGGCCTAATTACTCACTACTACTGATTCAGGGGGAGACTCGTCACTCATCATCATCAACAGATACATGGCCGAGGCCGGTCCGCGTGAAGGAGCCTCTTGAACTGCACAGCAGACAGCTGAATGATAGAGCCTGTCACTGGCGATGATACACGGGAACATCTTTGTCCAGTACAGAATGCCGAGCACCGTATTTACCCGAGCAAGTTCACGCGCCAAAGTTGAGTACGGCCGCGGAGGCACATAGCCAGTCATCCCCCCAAATTCACCTCAAATCCCAGTGCCAACTGCATGACATGACAAAACACAACCGTCTCATAAGTAATGTGTACAGGGATTTGACACAGGCCCATGACTTTGGCACTTCATCCATTCGCCAGTGTAGCTTGTGAGGTACCAGTAGGTTTTACAACCACACCCGTTTTACTCACAAAATTCTTTACTGACACAGAAGACAGAAGCCCCCGTGTCCACATGGATCTGGGCTGGCTGACCAGCCACTAGTCCTGAGAAAGACATTGTTGGCGCTACAGCGCTGAGTGCCGAGGCATTTACAAGAGTAAGAATCTAGCTACGAGCTACGAATACGAGCAGTTCAGTAGGTGTTGGAGAAACGCCATCATCTCCACATCTCACGTGGGGGTGGTCAGCCTTTCGGCAACACAAGAAAGCCAACCCCATTGGAGGTAGAGGGTTTACTCCACAATGCACGGCACTGTGAAGAGTCCGGTTCTCTAGCACCGTGTAAGTTGATCCAGCTCAAGTACATGCTAGCAGCTTCCTGCAACTGAGTTGAAGGAACCCATACAACTTGGGGTCCTTCGTCCACCAGCGCTTGCATAAGCCCATGCCAAGAGTGCACAGGCACAATAAATTGCGGACCCACTCGTTTAAACCCTAGATCCTAAAGCTTAAATCCTAAACCCTTGGACAATATTTTCCACATCATGCCGCTGTCATACCCACAGTGGGGATGAGGAAAGCACTCACGTTTGCATTTACCCTTGTACTGGCCCTTCGGGCATGTTGAGGCAGGCTGCATGGCGGCGCCGGAGGTCTTGGCTGTTGTAGGCACTCCCGTACACGGTGCCCTTCTGGCCGCATTGGTAGGAAACAAAGCAGCTGCGAATTACTCAGTAACCCCTGCTAAGCAGCCGCAGATCAGAGATAGGTAGCACGCTCGAGCTTCCTCCGGGACAAGTGTCACTTGCCCGTGGGATACCACCACCCGGCGGGCCGAGGTCTACCACCGTAGCCGTTCCTGGACGCTTAACTGAACTGAAGGCCCCGGCGCGTCACAATCCTCAGGACAAAGAAGGCGCTTTCTCGTAGGGTACATGGAGAAAGAATGGCGCGCTTGCTCGTTGAACGGGAATGTCACAGCTTCAAATTTAATTTCATCCAACTGGGATAATACCGCCACGTGATGCGGGAGACCCGCCCCGAAGCGTTGCACTCGATTCTTGGCATCCATCTTACTGCATTCCGTCAACAACAAATGCAATCGGCGTACATACTCCTCGAAATCATCGCCCACCATGCGAACGACGTCGAGCTCATTATGGGCATTGAGCTCCGCATGCACCTCTCCATATAGGGTGGTGGTTCAGCGGGTGAAGAAGTCACTAGTGTTGAACACTCTGGGGGTGGAGGACGACTAAGTGGACTCCCACAGCTGTGGCGGGATCCTCCGTGAGGTACGTGGCCGCGATCCCTACGCGGGATGCTTCAGGTGCCTCACAGAGCACGGACCACGCGTTCGTTTTACAAAGCCAGGCGGCGAGGCTGCCCTCTGATACCAATGTGACGAGCCCAACCCATACACGCAGTACGTCCTCGTTCGGGTGCGGACATAGGAGGTCTTAGGGGCCACCCTCCTATAGAGTGAAAGGCCAACGCACACAGCGCATACACGCGGACCCAGCGCAGCGGAAGTCCTGCCCTGAGGCACCGCCAGAAGGAGGTGATCCTTGAGGCTCAGCGGCTTAGAAGCTGTCCCCAGATGGGGCGCAGCTATGGCACTTGCAGAGAGCCGGCGAGGCCTGCAGCGAAGAGCTGCGGCGACGGGCTGAGCAGCAGGCCGGCAGCAGCAGAGCTGTGGTGGCGGCTGCGGAGCGGGCAGCAACAGCAGGGCTGTGCCTCTCTCTGGGCGTCACTGGTCCGACTGCCGAGTCTGGCCTCGGCCCACTATCTCGTGGTGGTCCATCTGCCGTCAGGCCGTCAGGCCCTAGCGCCGTCGCCTCGCCCTGACCAGCGTCGTGCCGCCGTCACCGCGCCGTCATCGGAGGTGGGCTAACCCGGGTGACCGAGGAAACACTGGCACCGGTTATGAGTTATGAGTTACTTAACACCGGTTATGAGTTACTTAAACCCCTAAACAAGCCTAACCCTAAACCCTAAACAAGCCTCTCCGCGACCGCCGCCGTCGCTCGCGCCGTGGTTGCCGGCGGCCATGGCGGCCTGCGCGCCGCTGCCGCCGTGGCCAACACAGCGGCCTGCCGCCGCGGCGCGGCTCTCGCTCTCGTTTTTTTTTTTTTTTTTTTTTTTTTTTTTTTTTTTTTTTTTNGCCGGCGCCGGAGGCGCGGGGCGAGGGCCGGGGCGGCGAGGAGGGCGGCGAGGGCCTGGGCCCGCGCCGCGGCGCCGCGCTGGACGAGGAGCTGGAGCGGGAGGCAGCCGAGGTGGCGCGCCGCTTCGAGCGAGCCGCCCTGGAGGCCCTCCCAGGCACGCCGGCAGCGCCGGGCTCGGGGATTTAAGGGCCGGGGTTTAGCGCGACCGGCCACTCCCCCGACGCACTGGTCTTAGCTTACTGCACCGAGAATAGAATGAAACGGGGGTCTCAGTTAAATCACCGAATCGAAGCGACGTTTGCCTTCATGTCTCACGCCGCTGGGGCCTCCCTGGCGGCAGCGCAGTCGAGGACGAGGAAGATGGCGGCGCCGAGGCCGATGGTGCTGGCTCGAGCGGCTCAGATGGTCAGCGGAGGAGCTGCAGCCGTGGAAGGCGCGGCAGGCAGCAATTCACTCACGAGGTGGAGGCTCAAACCTTCCCATCCTTCATACCCGTTTGTCAAAGCAGAGTCTCTCGCGATGTGTCAACCTTCCGGTCGTCGTTGGGCGCCCTTATCATCATCGTGCTGCCATGGCCGCTTTGCTTGTGGCACCAGCAATGCACAGACTCCGCCACGGTGTCTGATCCCTGCTGCATTATACGAGTGCAGGTTCCCGACCACCTCCTGCCCAAGGTGGCGATTGTGGGCAGGCCTAACGTTGGCAAGTCCGCGCTCTTCAACCGCATCGCAGGGGTACGTCATGGCACCAGCCGGCACGGTTTGCGGAATGCCCTGCTGCAGCAGGCGCAGTGCTGCGGCACCGTCGCATGCAGCCTTGCTTCTGATTGTGACCTTTGTCAATGCTATCCTGGCTCGCTTGCGGTTCTTGCATCAGAGGGAGCTGGCGATTGTGTTCGACGAGCCCGGCGTGACACGGGACCGGCTCTACACGCGCGCCTTTTGGGCGGCGCACGAGTTCCTGGTCGCCGACACGGGCGGCGTCCTCACGCCGCGTGGCCTCGCCGACCCGTCTGATGCCGTGGCGGTCACCGCTGGCGGCGGCGCCCTGGCCCTCACGCAGGCCATGAAAGAGGCTGCGGCAGCAGGGCTTCCAGCCCTCATCGAGGAGCAGGTCGCCCAAGCCGTGGAGGACGCCGCAGCTGTTATCCTCGTCGTTGATGGGCAGGTTCAGGCTTCACACGCCCAGCAGTTTCACAAGACCAGCAGCTCGCAAATACCTCAATCTTCTCACAGAACACCCTGCTTTATGTCGTGTACTTGTTGCTGTCCACGTGTTCATCAACTCTTGATTAGGGTTGTTGGGATCACGGATACTGTATATCATGAGATGCTCTGCAACACAAATGTTGAGGATGTCAGGCTGCTACCGAAATCGGGCAGTGCTTGATTTGAGTGACTCGTCATGACCATGAGCTTGTGATTTATTTGAAAGACTCATCGTCTTGGAGGACTCTGATAGCCTGATAAACCTCGGTGAGGGTCATCAGTGCCAATAGCACGATCGTGACGCAGCCAGCATTGTTGTGCAGGCAGGCCTGACAGCAGCAGACGTGGACATTGCCGCATGGCTGCGGAAGACCTGCTCGTACAAGCACGTCACGCTGGCAGTCAACAAGTGCGAGTCACCTTCCAGGGGCGTCCTCCAGGCCTCTGAATTCTGGTCACTTGGGTGAGACTTCGCAGACTGCCCCTTTGTGTGACAAGTGCCGCTCCTTGTTGCATTACAGTGGTTTTCCAACATGGCTGCCACCATAGCTATTACAGTGGAGGCAGGTCAATCGACCAGGGAGTTGTAATTGTAAACAATGTCTTGTTAGTATTTTAGTATACTAGAGAGAGGACTTAATACGCCTCGGGGCCTCCATGGTGTATATGCAGACGTAACCTTCTCTGGTCGCATCTATGTCGTCAGTTTGTCATTCTGATAGAACTGTGCATTGCGTCCTCCTGTGTGCAATGTAATGCAGCTGCTGCACAGCAATCATTGCTCATCACTTGCATTTACCACCAGATCAAAGGATGTGTTGGATACAACACACTGAGCTGTCACTGAGTCATGTTCACTTCATCGACGTGGGCAGGCACTCCTGTGTCAAATGAGAAGATGTCACTCTGAAGACATGTTGCTGCTAACACTGCACTCATATCCAGTTTGAATGGAACCTCCGCTGCAGGTTCACGCCAATACCTGTGTCGGCGATCTCTGGCACGGGCACTGGCGACCTCCTAGACGACGTGTGCTCAAATCTGCCGCTCACAGAGGTCAGGCTCCTTCGTACCAGCATATGTATGACAACTCTTAGCAGAGTAGATTCACACTTACCTAGTCCCAAAGTGCAGTAAGGAACAGCTTGACTAGGCCATAAGAAAGCAACGCTGCTTGTGCTATGCCTTTCAATATGATCCTGAGGCTCCGTCACCTTGTCAAGCCTGCAAAAGGCAATCCTGGAGGAGATCGATGCTGGAGTTGAGGGGCGGCTGGGCGTTGCCATCGTCGGGCGGCCCAACGTGGGAAAGAGCTCGATACTGAACGCACTGGTGGGCGAGGTGAGGACGATAGTGAGCCCTGTCAGCGGCACTACCCGAGACGCCATCGACACCGACTTTACTGGTCCTGACGGCGAGGTAAGCACTTGACCTGCAAATTGGAAGTGATTTTTCTATGTTTGTGGAGTTCCTCAACGCATGATTTGATGGGCATGACATGAGTCGCAGATGTGAAAGGGTCCACGTCCCCAATGTAAATAGTGGAGTAAATATATACAGCATGCACACTCACCAAGAAATATAGGTGATGTGCATCTTGTATAGTCTGTGCTTTTTGCGTGGACCTATTTGTTGGCAACACCTGGCTGTTACATTGGCATCATGACAGTACAGCTCGCTGTCAATGGGGCAGCTCTTCTTGAAGCTTCAACTTGCCCTCACATTCACAGGAGTACCGCCTCATTGACACTGCCGGCATCCGGAGGCGGGCCGCGATCGCAGCGACTGGCAGCAAGACCGAGAGCCTGTCTGTGAATCGCGCCTTCCGAGCCATCCGACGAGCAGACGTGGTGGCCCTGGTCATAGGTGCAATGGATGGCGTGACTGAGCAGGTGATACTGAAGAGACGCGCTTGCTGCCATTGCTGACATTCTGCTCTTGCAATATTTGCGTTCTCGTACTCCCTAGACTCCAGCTCCAGCTGCCGGACTCGCTCAGTCTCTTTGACGTGTCCTGGAAGGACCACACCTTGCTTGGGCTTGCCCAAAGCACGTCCGAAACGTGCAATGATGCCGTCACTCCTTCGTCTTGCAACCACTCCCTTGTCGTATTCAGTGTGCAGTAACGTTGAATTGCGCAGATGGGCTACCGGAAGTGTTGGCATGTTGAGACGTGTCTCTCTGATGATGTGAATCGCAGGACTTCCGGCTTGGTGAGCGGATGGAGAAGGAGGGCAAGGCCTGCATCATTGTCGTGAACAAGTGGGACATGGTGCCCAATAAGGACAGCCACTCCACCGTGAACTACGAGGCAGACGTGCGGGAGAAGCTGCGGTGCCTTGACTGGGCGCCTATCGTGTACACGTCAGCCACGTCCGGCCAGAGGATACCAAAGTGAGCCATGACAGCTCAAGCCCTTGACCGCCTCAATTGGTGCCCCTTGCCCATGACTTTACACGCCTTTGGTCGCACCCCCTCTTCCCCTGATCAACATTGACAATCTAACTTGATGACAGGAGTGGTCTTTGACACATGGGGCCCTCTTGTTTGTTGCTCGTACTTGAAGTCATGCACTATCCCCCAGTAGTAGCACATGTATCATTGGTGCATGTGTTTTGGAGGATTATCAGTTGGGGGACTACCATATCCTAATGGTGCCGCCTGACACTCAATTGTCATAGTGACCTGTGGCCATCGTTTGTCAAAAGTGCGTGCACAACATAGTTGGGCACAAGTGTTTGACACAGCAAAAGATGCGGTGCATTGCACACTGTAGGCAGCTTGCAGCTTTAAGTGCTCTGACGCAGTCAATCCACTGCTTTGTCAGGGTTTTGGAGGTGGCACGGAAAGCGGCCAAGGAGCGGAGCCGGCGATTGACGACCGCCACGCTCAACAGCGTGATTGCCGACGCCGCAGCGCTCAAGCAGCCACCCGCTGGCAAGGGCGGCAAGAAGGGCCGCATCTATTATTGCACTCAGGTGCACCTTCACCTCAGACACAGCGGATTATGACTCACGCTCACACCTCTAAGTCACACCTCTGCGCTCCGTTGCTAGCAGCTACTTTGCAGTAGCATGCTTAGTACACACTGACAGTTTGCATGTGATGTATGGGAACTCTTCAGCAACTCCCAGACCCATGCCCAGCATGCTCAAAGTGTGCAACTCACACATAAGGGCAGTCAGGGTTTAGGATGATTTGCTTCGCACTCCAGTCACAACTTGTACCCCTCGATTACACTCAGCGAACTCCAATTGCTATGCAGGCTGCTATACGGCCTCCGACATTTGTGTTCTTTGTAAACGATGCGAGCCTGATGACGGAGCTCTACCGGCGGTACATGGAGCGGCAAATTCGGCAAAACGTGGGCTACTTTGGCACGCCACTGAGGCTGCTCTGGCGCAGCAAGCGGCGACCGGAGCGGGGTCAGGCACTGAAAGCTGGCAGCACGCGGCAGCCTGCAGAAGCCGACAGAGTCTAACTCTTGACAATGCCGCTCTTTGAATGCGCCTGCTGCTGTCCATCTGCACGTGCAGACCAGCTGCATGCATTAATTGACTACTCATTTTAGCATGTACAAGCAAGTTCGCGTGCACATGGCAAGTATTGCAGCTCCGAAGCAACTCTTATGGGAGTTAAGGTACAAAGCTTCCGTTTAGTGCAGACATCTGCCACTGCCTGGGAGCTAACGCCGACTTTGACTGCCCGGCAGCCAATGCCAGCCTTGTCCACAGCCAGGGCTTGGCGAGCCATTCGCGGCCCTCACCAGCTCTCCCGCAAATGCCACCAGATCACCTCTGCACGTCGCTGCAGAGAATTAATCAACTAAATAAGTCCACCAATCTCAGGCAATCGTGGTGGAGCTGTAGCTGGGGCGGCCTTGCTCCAGTCTGGTGATAGTGGACAGCCTAAGGCTTTTGTTCAGCAGCAGAATGATTGCCAAAAGGTGAGCGCCCACTGGTGACCAAGAGATGCCTTTGCCATCAGCAATGAGAGACGGGTGGCCGCCGGTGCCGCAGCTCCTGCGCTCGGCTCGACCTCGCAGAACAGGCCTGTGGCAGAGACGTGAGAGCTGCGGCTAAGGCGGCAGCGCCGACTCACGTCACTCAGCAGCGCTCTGCATGTCCCGACGCTGCCGCCGGCGTGGCGAACGACAACCGGAAGACCCACAAGTGGCGACTGCAGCTCAGCCGGGTGGCGGCGGGCTCCGCGGCTGCGGCTTCGGCACGGGCTTGTACTCGAACGCGTCGAGGTCCACCTTGGCCCGCAGCGCCTGAGGGCGCAGCACCAGCACACCGCCCATGGCGTCAGGCGGCGTCAGCGGATGTCCGTCAGCGTCAGCGGGCTGTGCCGGTAAGCGCCGACGAAGGGAAGACCTCAAGCTCAGCGTTCAAGTCCAAGCTCCCAGCGCCACCGCCGCCGCCGCCGCCGCCGCCGCCGCGGCCGAGGCGCGCCCAGGCCTTGGCGTCGGTGGCGGCGGCCACGTCCCGGCGGCCCTGCAGCAGGTGGCCCAGGCCCGCCCAGCCCAGCACCACGAGCGCCGTCATCGGCGCGCCGTAGC
>WELB01000249.1:153737-186418 GCA_009602725.1 Spirogloea muscicola
CGGCGGCGTCGGCGGCGGCGGCGGCGACGGCGGAGGCGGCGGCGGCGGCGGCGGCGGCGAAGGCTCAGCTGAGGCCGGGGTGGCAGCGGCAGATGTTTGGGCACGGAAGTGATGAGCACACAAGGGGGGGCCCGTGCGACGCGCGACGCGCGGGCGACGCCTCTGGACGGCGGAGATGGCGCCTCGGTGGCAGAGGCGACGGCGGTGCGCGATCGAGAGGATCGCCGGGGCTGCGCCGAACGTTCCGGCCGCTTCCGTGCGGCGCAGGGATCCGACGAATCGGACGGCCCCAGCGAGCCGGGCGAGGTCGCCAGGCGACCAGCACTGTCGCCCGGCGGCCGCCCGGCCTCACCGAGATGTGGGCGCTCGCGTACCGTCCGATGATAAATCCATGGACGGCAGCGTGAGGCCCACGCCGCCGCTTGGAGAAGGTGCCATCGGGACCCGCTCGTGGGGGCGGCACCGCCACCCGCGTTGACCAATGGCCAGCGCGCTCCGGATCGCGCCACAGCGCTTTGCTGCCGTCCGATCCACTGGCGCGGGCGGTCCGATGGAGCGCCCGAGGAAGCGCCAGCTGACATGTCAGCCGCCGAAGGTAGCGTCAGGCGGGTCTGCTGACGCTGTCAGATGACGCTAACCCTGCGCTAGGGGCCGTTCCTCTTGTGCTCCTTAGGCCGCGGCCAAGGCTAGGCCGCCGCCGCCGCTTCCATGGCTGGCGAGGGCGGCGCGGCCTCGGCGGCCATGGAGGCGGGCTCGGCAGAGGCGGAGGCCGGCCTGCGGGAGCTGCGTGTCGCCGACGGCGGCGGCGGCAGCGCCGACCCCGGCGCGCAGGCGCGGTACTCGCGGCGGACGCTGGTGCGCGCGGTGCTGGCCGGCGGCGTGGCGCTGGCGGGGCGCACCCTCGTCGTCGGCGGCTGGGTGAAGACCGGGCGCGAGCAGGGCAAGGGCGCCTTCGCCTTCCTGGAGCTCAACGACGGGTCCTGCCCCGCCAACCTGCAGGTTCCGCCGCCACCACCACCTAAACCCCAACCCCTAAGCCTTAAGCCCTTCTTGTTGCTTTCACGGAGCAGTGTTCGATTCGTGAGCTCATCACCGGCGGTGGCTCCGGGCCAGGTGATCGTGGAGGCGGCGGTGGCGCCGCTGGAGCGGCTGACGGCCACCGGCACGGCGCTGCTGCTGGAGGGCCGGCTCGTGCGCACGCCCGAGGGCACGCGGCAGCCCGTGGAGCTCCGCGCGGAGCGCGTCCTGGAGGTCGGGCCCTGCGACGCGTCCGCCTACCCCGTCGCCAAGACCAAGTTCCTCTCGCTCGAGTTCCTACGCTCCATCCCGCACCTCCGCAGCCGGTCCAACACCGTGAGGACCGCCGCCCTCCAATCGCTTGCCTGTGTAGATGATAATCATCAGCCAGGAGTTAATGCGCGTCAGGGATTCCACTGCATGGGTCTGTGCTTACTCCTATCTTACAGTCGATCAAGCCTTCACTTTAGGTGTTACAAGCTGTTTCCCAGTAGCAGAGGGCGTCAGGTTTCGGGGTTTAGGGGTATCGATATTTGATATCGAGGCCTGTTGGGAGGGCCATGGCTCCAGCTTGGGGCGGTCGCAAGCGCCACGCCCCACGGCGGGTAACGCCATCGACTACCTAGCACGCTCAGGACAGCCGCGGTACTGCTGCAATTGTCAAGCTCAAACTCCAATATGGTCAGGGTTTGGGTGAGGGATGCTGGGGCTAGGGTTTATGATTCAGGGGGTTCAGGGCTCTGGGCTGCCGCCACTCTTGCTCCTCAAAGCACCCCCATATGAGCTTCCAGCAACCTGAAGTGCATTTGAGTTGCGGCTGCTGTGGAGGCTTGCTCAAAGACCGTCCGACTGGCCTGCTGGCCAGCTGCCCAGCTGAAGAAGCTGCTTCAGAGCAACCTCTCCATCGTAGTAGTCTATAATCACAGGCCCTCTGTCCTGCTGCATGGCCGTTACTCTCAGAAGCGCCGCGCCAATTGCTTTTGTGCAGATTGCGGCAGTGGCACGCGTGCGCAATGCGCTCGCGTACGCGACGCACCGCTTCTTCCAGGACAATGGGTTCCTGTACGTCCAGACGCCCATCATCACAACCAGCGACTGCGAGGGCGCTGGCGAGATGTTCCAGGTCTGTGGCTCCTGTCGTTGCAGCCACCTCCTCTTGCCAAGCTGTGCAAGCGGCACACATTGTGCTAGGCGCGCCCCAGTGCTTGTTGACCTACTCTGCACTAAACCTCTACACAGGTGACGACGCTGCTGGGCGAGTGCGAGCGGCGGGACCGGGAGGACACGGCCAACCCGCCGCCGACTCTGGAGGATGTCGAGGCACTCCGTGCTGTGGTCGCTAGGAAAGGCGAGGCTGTTAAGGAGCTCAAGGAGCGCAAAGCCGAGAAGGCCGAGGTGAAGGCTGCTGTGGAGGAGCTGAACGCAGCCAAGGACGAGCTCGGCAGGGTGGCGGACCGGGCACGACGGAAGCCCGGGCTACCCCGCTTGCACAATGGCAACTTTGATTACAGCGAGGACTTTTTTGCCCGCCAAGCCTTCCTCACTGTTTCTGGTCAGCTCCAGGTCAATATTGAAACTTGGACCTTAAATCCCTTGGGCATTTGAGCTGCATGGTTGATGTAAGGGACCCCAGTTCAGAATATTGTTGTGGCCGTAGCATGGATTATGAGTTGACCTCCTCGAATCCACGAACCGCAAGTAAGGTGCAGTATCCGATATATACTGCATACTCTGTTAAGTCGGAGGCGCATTAAGGGATGAAGAGTCTGCCAGAGAAGGCTGTGAGAACTTGGTGGCCCTGAGGCGCAAAGCCAGTTACTCAGTTACTCAAACCCCGCCCCTGAAAGTTGCTGTTATCACTGCGGACTCTGCGTGCAGGTGGAGACGTACGCGTGCGCGTTAAGCAGCGTGTACACTTTTGGGCCGACATTTCGGGCCGAAAACTCACACACCACGCGGCACCTCGCCGAGTTTTGGATGATTGAGCCGGAGATTGCTTTCGCGGACCTCGAAGTGCGCTCACAACTCTGGCACGTGCTGAAACATGTTCATAAGGGCCTGATTGTATTTCGTTCTCTATCTAGCCAATTTTAGGAAATTGTTTCTGAGTAGTCACTGGGCAACTGCAGGATGACATGAATTGCGCAGAGGATTATGTGAGATACTTGTGCCAGTACCTCCTGGACCACTGCTTGGACGACATGCAGCTCTTTGCCGACAAGTTTGACAAGGAGGCAGTTAAGAGGTTGGAGGCAGTCGCTGGCTCCCCATTCCGCAGGATCACCTACACGGAAGCAATTGAGCTCCTGAAGAAGGTCCTCTGCAGGATGCCGTTGCACATGAAGAAAATCTTCACATTGCGCTTTGCGTCATGCTGCCTCATGTTTGAGCCGTGCTACATTGGAGTCCTGCAGCATATGTATGTGTCTGTGTCGTCAGGCTGCGAACTTGCGGCATGATCTTGAATTGTACCTCACACTCTGACTGTGTTGATTTGGCTGGCTGCCTTGGTGTAGGTGACAAATAGGAAATTTGAGAACAAGGTTGAGTGGGGAATAGATCTTGCCTCCGAACATGAAAGGTCATGCGCGCCTCAGGCTTGGGGACCATGTTGATCATCAGGGAGCTGGCTTCTTTAAACGTGTAGCCTTGTGTGCTTGCATATAGGTCTGCGCATGTACAAGGCTCCCAGCTAATGCGCATTGGTTTCTTTATTGATACCAGGTACTTGGCAGAGGAGGTCTTCAAGCAGCCCTTGATTGTGTACAATTATCCCAAGGATATCAAGGCCTTCTACATGCGGCTCAACGACGATGGCAAGACGGTTGCGGCCATGGACATTCTCTGCCCGAAGGCAAGCTCTTACAGCCCTGTATATTTGCACCTCAATCCGCGCACCAAGCCCAACGATGCAATGCTTTCTTGCTTGTCACACGGTTCACTTGGCATCATCGTACTTTGCTTCTTGAGTATCAGGAGCGAGTATACCTTAATCAAACTGCACTACAGCCAATGCTAGCTTGGAGCACATCATTTCGTTGTCATTCTCCGCCATCCCAGTGAGTGTTTGAGCCATGTTGTTTAGCAGATTGGGGAGTTGATTGGTGGCAGTCAGCGCGAGGAGCGCTTGGAGGTTCTTGAACAAAGGTATGTCTGTACCAGGACAGGGTACCCCTGCAAGTGCGCTCTTGTCTACAGCTTATAAGAGGATGCACGGCCCATGTCCTTCAATGGAAGGACCAGTGTCACAGTAATTTTGAGGATCCAAGAACCAGCAGGTGTACCTTGCATACCATTTTGCACAGAGCTGCTCTTGATCGTGTTCGCCTCCTGCAGGCTGGCGGAGATGGGCCTCCCCAAGGAGCCTTACGAGTGGTACCTTGACACACGGCGTTTCGGGACAGTGAAGCATGCGGGCTTTGGCCTCGGCTTTGAGCGCATGGTTCTCTTTGTCACAGGCATCGAAAACATCCGGGACGTCATTCCCTTTCCTCGCTATCCTGGCAAAGCGGACCTGTGAAACGTACGGAAGTTGACCAGTGGAGTTGGATGACTCATATCTGACCTTTCCTCACATCAGAAGTGCACAGAAGGCTTCGTGCATTCTGTTCTGCATCTAGCAACTTCAGCAAGCTCTTGCACCAAAATTTTATTGAGCGTCCCAAGCAGCCATAGAGCCACTGGCTGCCAAAAGCCTTAGGCTGCTCGTCCGCCACTTCTTGGCAGCCAGCGTAAATGCGTCAATAAAGTGCCAGGACTGGCGCTCTTAGCCACATCATTGCACCTACACTAACACAAAGAGTAGTGCCAAAAAGTCCTCAGCATCAGGCAAGCAGTCAAAAGGCCGCGCTCCTCTATTTCCTTGCAGGTCTATGAAAGCTCCACAGTGAGGCAAGCATTATCTGGTGCCGCACTCTCTGCTCCCACAAGTCTGGTGCTGCTAATATTGACCACTTTGAGGAGGACGCAATGATGGAGTCAACAACCAGGGTCTCTGCCTGGCCAGTTCGCTCTCCAGCATCCACTGCAATGGATGCGAAGGACCCAAAGTAATCTCAGCTGTAGGAGGTTAGACGAGATTACAAATACTTATCGCAGTGTAAAGGCCTGCCTGCTCTTCGTAGAATCATAAAGTGGGCTTGGAAGAATCTCACCATTCTCATTGCTGCAGACTAAATGCAAGTTGTCAGGCAGGCAGTTTTTGGTCAAGCCAAGATTTCATGTAAGGTTGATATACGATTTCACAGCGATTTTAGAACACAGTAAAATGCTTCAAACAAAGCAGAAGCTAGTTCGACTTCCTGAGCTGAAGGCCTTTGAGAGCAGCAGTCAATGGCACACGCGTTGCATCTGCGTGCCGGTCGCGCTTTGGCTGCAGCCTCTAGCTATAGACAGGGGACCCACTACCCTGAGACTAGATTCACTGACTTGCGGCTGCTCAACAGGGGATGTTGAGCACCCCGTGGCCACCTGAATCGCTGTCCTGGGCTGGCCGATCACAGCCATCAGAAGAGAAGAAGCCATTGCCCTTTCTCTGCTGGAAGACCCTCATACACACTTCGCTACCGCAGGCCCGGCGCTTGCAGCGCACTGAGGTGGGCTGCCGCCTGCCGAGCACCAGCCCGTCTACGTGCGCGGTCGACGGCCTCCAGCGGGACCTGCATTGCCGGCTGCCTTCTGTTCGTCCAAGGCTCTGCGGCGGCGATGGCGACGTTGAAGGCGTGAGGCTGCCGCTGGCATGGCGGAGGCCGTCGCGGGGCCCGACGAGGAGCCTGTGGTGGGGCCAACGCCACTTGGGTCTGCCACTCGGAGCGACTCCTGGCTGCTGCGCAGCCGCTACGTGATGGTGCCGGCGGGGGCGCTGGCGCTCACGCTGGGCCTGGTCCTGGCGGACCTGCGCCGCCTGGCGGTGCTGAACCCCGGCCGCCTGCTCGCCTTCGACGGCATGGCCGGCCTCGGCGAGGTGGGCTCACGGCTAGACGTGACGTCTGGACCGAAAGCTGGTCGAGCCTTCTTAGCTGGTGGCACATGGGCTTGTCAAATGCCGTCCATATTTGAGCATCAGTTAGTGATCTCTATGGGCTGACTTGCGGTCAATGAGCGGGTCAGCTTAGCAGCAGACGATGTACACCTGTTAATGTGCTTGCCTTCGTACTTGGCCACTCAGGCCCTCTATCACTCAGTGCACACTCCATTCATACTGTCGACTACTGAGTAGCATCTCAGCCTGAACTTCAGCTTGCATTCTTACAATGCTTTGAGACTCCATGCTCAACCCCACTGCCGATGCACGCTGCCTACCTTCTGCAACAGGCCGGGGAGTTCTACGGGGGTGAGAAGTTCCTGGTGTACCAGCGCGCGGATGACTGGTGCAAGGGCATCAAGCATTGGCAGTGGAGCTTCCTGTGCGGCGTCGCCGAGGCCGCATATCTGAATCGCACGTGGGTCATGGACTACAGCTTCTGCCTGTGGTGGGCCCACAATCCCGGCGCTGGCAGGTGATCGACCGGGACTACCTTTCTAAGGCTAATTGAAACCACTTGTACACTGTTTGCTTGCAAGAAAGTTATTGCAGAGATCACTGGGATTAGCACACAATAGTGGGCAGCAAGCCTGATGATGACAGTGATGTATGTCCATGCTTTGCAATGACGAAGTACCCTTATGTAACTTGCACAACAGGCCTGACACAGCGATGACGTCTTTGCGCAATATGCCGGCCCAGAAACATCGAGAAGGACTTCCGGCTGTACTACAGCTCAGAGCACCTCGCGAAATACGTCAGGCTCGTCGAGTGGCATGCTTTCCACAAGGAGCTCCAGTCCCGCACGAATGCAGGCAGAGAGGTCACTGTGCTGGATGTTGACGAAAACCATGCTGCCTCAGAGCTCAAGCTGCTCGACGTCCCCATTGTGCGCAGGACCATGACTGACAAGAAGAACCCCTACTGGTACAGGGTAATTGGCCTTTTGCCATCTGGAGCTCGCAAATTCAATTCGGACAATGCCATGGCTCATGGCTGATGCAAACTGCTGTCCAGTTGCTTGTGTAACACAGGAGAGCCACGAATCATAATAGAAGGCCGCGAGAACGTCTGTGGAGTAAGGACCTCATTAGACCTCAACTATGATGTGCCCAGACATTGCTCTGATATCTTCAAGTGCTTCCAAATTGCAGGTCTGTGACAGGCCGGTCAACAAGGCAGTGCTGATTCGCAACTTCAACATGTTATGGCGGCAGCCGCATCTGCATAACATGGCGGAGGCGATCATCAAGCGGCTGGGGGGCGTCTACGACGGCGTACATATCCGACGTGGTGACAAGGTGTATCAGAAAAATTGGCGGGGCCGATGGCCAAATCTGGACCGTGACACGCGGCCTCCCAAGCTCTACGGTACTTGAGACCACAGTCTATTTAGTACTTGAGATCTGCTGATGGTCATCATCGTTGTGACATTCTTATCATACATATTGATATAAGGATCGTGAGTGGGGGCTCTGAGACTGTATTTCAGCTTTGAGGTCTGGATTGGATGTTCCAGATACGGTTCTGAATTAGGTCAGGCTGTATCTGTGTGCAAGTTTTCCAAGGGAAACACGGGTGCAAGTCTAATCTATGGCAATATTGCAGAAACGCTGCTCAAGCTGGTGACTCCTGGGCGGCCGCTGTATGTGGCAACGGACGAGACGCCCACATTTTTTGTTGCGATGGACAAGTTGTTCAATGCGTCGTTTCTCAGTTCTTATTCAGACCTTTGGCAGCCAGGCAGCGCCTGGTACAAGTCTGTGGAGACAATACTTGGTGGGCCAAACCCCGCAGGCCTGCTGGCATCTGCTTGACTTATCCACAATATTATCATGCTTTCTACTTGTCAATGTATCAAATCTTTTGTGTGTGTTGTGCAACAACACATTGTGCTCGTGAACACGTTCGAAGCAACTGGCTCCAGAGGGTAAGATGTGAGTGTATCGCAGGAGGCGGTCTTTGTGTTAGGTTAGGACTGGCCCCTGTCCATCAGCTCAATATTCAGTCTGAAAGTGTTTGCACTGCCACTTATTTATCGCAGGGCAAAGGCAGACTCCTGAGTTTGATGGTTATATGAGGACATTGGTGGACTACGATGTGTTTGGCGCCGCCTCAAAGAAGATCGAGACTTTCAACAATTTGACTGACGACCCTAGGAGTGGCCGCTACCGCCGGCGGTGAGATTGTATTTATGGTCCTAAGTATGTGGATGACAAAGCTGGCATTACTATCCTGCTGAGCCAATGACAGACATTCAGGACGTCATCAAACCCTCAATCGTAGTGTATACTACACTAAGTGTTGCTAGGAAAACGGTTCAATGAACCACAATGATACTCTATGCTTACATTGAGCATTTGCCAGGCTATCCATGGCCTGATTGGATGTTGATTTAATACTATGAACATGCCTCACTGGCAACCAACAATAGCTGCTATGAGAAGCAAATCAAGTCGTTACATGTGGCTAGTCTAGACTTTGCCTTCCACTCATGAGGCATGAGCCTATCTGATAAATAATCCCCCTGCAATGAAAGCGTGACATTGCCCGCTTCATATGTATTGTCGTTATTTCTGAAGCCACGTGAGTCAAACGCTAGATCCTGCCAGTTGTCATGTATACCCAGCTTTCAAAAGCCAGCACTGCTCATCTTTTCGCTCCCACACAGACTGGTGGGCCTTGTCTCGCTGGATAGCCAAGTAGCAGCACAACTGAAGGTTGCACTGGGCAGTGCCCTACGCTGACATCTCACTGCAGCCTCCGTGGTTGAGCAGGAGCGAAGTGATGTATCATCCTTGACAGTGTGATTAAGTAAAAATGAGTCTGCAAAGTAGCAGCCTTACCTCCTAAGATCGCAAGGAAGAACCTAGGATGAGGCAAGTGCTCTGTACCTATAGCTTCAGCCTTGGTACGTGGCTTGGTCTTCAAGTTTGGCAAAGTCAATGGAGGGCAAGCCCGCAGGTGGCTGCAGCATGCAGTCTTTTGGGGCAAGTTGTGCAGTATAGTACTCGGCAGCGGCGGGCTGCGTCAAGAATTGTGCTAGTGCCAATGGGGCAGCTGCAGGGGGTTGTACAAGGGGAGCCGAGGGCAAAGCAGAGCGAGGTGGCGTGGAGAAGGCGCGGGGGCCGTCGTCAGCAGTGCACACGGATCGACCGGTCCTCGGCAGTGGGGGCGGCGAAGGAGGGCATGCTGAACAGGCACTGGCCCCCTGCCGCTGCGGGCTTGCTCGTTACAGCAGTCGCCCCTTTGACGGCCGGTCGCACGACGATCACGGGGCTGGCGCAGTGATGCGCGCAGAAGTTGCTGGTACTTCCAAAGGACGGCGACCTGCGGACAGCGGAGGGGCTGCAGCCATCAGCTGTGCCATTGCAGCTGGGCCCACAAAACCCTTTCCTTGCAGCGGTGGTGGCATTGAGAGGCATGCAAGCCATGGCGAATGCCTGCGCAGGGAGACGGGGGCTTACAGCTGGGCAGCAGCGTTGAGCCCGCGGCTGCCGAGGATGAGGATGTCGGCGCAGACGTGCATCACCTCCCGGCAGATCATGTCGCGCTCTTCGCCCACAACGATGCGGCCCTCGCACTTGATCTGCACGACCCATGTGCCGTCAACTAAGATGGTCGTCCCAGCTTTGGCCAAGACGGCGGCGCCGGCGGCAGAAGCTTGCGAGAGGGAGCGGGCAAGCGGGCAGGGCCGCACCTTGGCCTGCCGCACGACGTTGCAGTACTTGTCGATGAGGTCGCCGGCCGCGACCACCACCTGGGCCTCCATATCCACCACGCTGCCAGCCGCCGGCGGCCGCGACGGCCGCTGGCACGCCGAGTCGGCGCCTGCGGCGCACGGCAAGGCACGTCAGCGCCTCCCGCAGACGGCCCCTGCCAGACGGCAATGGGTTGCCGAAAGCAGCGCAAGAAGGCTCAAGTCCTTGACGGAGTGCCGGAGCCAGGCGCTCACCTCCGAGGCTGCGACGGACGTGGACGAGGTGGACGTGGTCGTGGGCGCGGCAGTAGTTCCGGAGCGCCCAGTCGAACGCCAGCGCGGCGCCTGCAAGCGGCGGCGGCGGCGACGACGACGGGCGAGACGTCAATCTACATGTACAATTGTGATGGCCGGAGCGGCCTCCCGACGACGGGCCGCCGAGCCGCGCGAGCCGAGCAGGCGCGGGCCGAGCGGCGCCGCACCGTCGCTGCCGTCGATGGCGATGAGCACGCGCCGCGGCTCCGCGGCCAGCAGCGGTTCCATGGCCATGGCGGGCGCCGCCGCGCCGCGCGCGGGACNCGGGGGGGGAGCTCGGCCAGGCCAGGCCCGAGCGGATAGGGCCACCCCCCCGGTCGGCCGGCCCCCGGGGGCGCGGCGCCGCGGGGCCCTCCTCCCTCCTCCACCCCCCTCCCCGCCGGCCCCCCTGTCACCGAGGGCGCCCCTCGCTTTTGCCCCGCTCGCCACGTGGCGACCCCGCGGGGCCCGCCACCCCACCCCGGGCGCGAAACGCGTGGCAGCTCGCTCGGGCCCCGCCGCCGAGGCAATTTTAACCGTCGGATGACATTCATCGATGGCCGGTAGCACGCCGCGTGTGCGCCCTATTGAATGCGGGCACGTGGCGGAGCCCGGCTGCGGAAGAGGCCGCCGGATGGTCTCATCGGACGGTAGCGGGGTTGCTGCCTGGCTGGTCCCCTGACCACGTGCGGCCGACTTATCCACTGCGGATAGCGCCCTCGCCACACGTGACACGGCGGCTGACGCCCCTCCCACGCAGTGTACCTTGCGGGCAGGCCGCGCTACGGCCCGTACTTCGTTCATTCTTTTTTGGGCTGGCTTTTCCAGCCCCTATCCTCAATGGTCGAGCCCTTCTCTCTACGGCTGCTGCTTCTGGGTGTCGTCGGGGGTGCCTCCTTGTCCAGCTGCAAATTACTCTCACTTGCGGCTGCTGACTTGGGGTCAATAGTAAACCCTAAACCCAGTCGCCGTAGTCTCTTGCCTAGCTTTGTGATTTTGGCGCCTTTCGGGCCCCTTTGAAACCTTGTTCATTTTCCCTGGGCTGGCCATTCAACAGCCCCCGCCCCCCTTGGAAGTGCTCACTTCTTCCCAGAATACTGGTGATGAAAGGAGTGGCTCTTTTCGAACAACAGCTCTTCCAATAGAAGGCGGCATGGGCTGCAGAAAGCCTGCCCAGAAAGACTTGACAAGGTCCAAAGGGCCGAATGGCTATTCAGACTTGCATCTTCTGACTAGCGGTTACTGAGAGTCCCCTTGCTGCTGTCTTAGTACTTAGCACCCAGGCTGCTTCTATCCTTGTCCATTCCTTTTGGGCTGGCCTCTCCCAGCCACCAGTCAATTTGGCCGCGCTTGTTGTTGAATGGCGCCTAAATCACACAGCTATGTAAACGACTACAGCGGATGGGAGCTTAGTCACCCCGAGTTAGCTGCAGCAAGTCGTCGTAACTTGCAGCTGAAAAAGAGGCACCCCAACGAGACCCAGAAGCAGCAGCCATAGCGCGGCCTGCCCGCTACGGCTTCTTCGAAGGGGCCGAATGGCAGTGAACAGCCAGCCCGGAATAAATATTAGGGTCGGAGGGGGTCGAGAAGCGATGAAAGACATGAATAAGCAAGGACCATGTAGGATGCTTATGTTATGGATTAGATTGGTCACCCTTTCACGTCATGCGCACTGCGCCTACTCTTCTTCTCGCTCGCTCAGGTGTGCCGAATGCGCCTCTCCGCCGCTCCAGCTGTTCGCCATGCATTTGCTGGCAAGGCGCCTTGGCTGCCGTCTCTGGAATATGGCACCGCTGCTCTTGCCCAACTTCTAGTCACTCCATTTTTGGACTAGGGGTTATTCAGTACCCACATCTGAGTAGCCGATTGCGTGACTGCATGCACTATTCAGTCCCCATTTGGACCTTGTCCACCTTTTTGGGCTGGCCATTGACAGCCACTCACAGCCCCCTTCTAATGAGCGTCTCTCATTTACTCTTCCTGGCTAGCACCACCTTCGCAAGTGTGTGGGCCATCCTTGTCCATCGTTCATTCAAGTCTGTCCCTCAGCTCTACTGGCTGGCTCAGGACAGCCACTGCTTCTGTGACGAGCTCAGATTCCTCTTCCAATATATTATCAATCGCTACAGCTTATTCCTCATATCCACCACTTACTTCTACGAGAGCCCAACTAAAGTACAAAGTTGCTGAATGCAGGCAATCTCTTTACGGCGGCGGCGGCTGCTAGTCCTTTAAGGCGGTCCACCTTGACTAGCAACTCTTGGCCCACTGTTGCCCAATGCTTTGCGGCTTGCTTGTGCAGCCACTGACCTTGTGGGACCTCAGATACGTCTTGTCGGAAGAAGGCCCCACTTCCTCAGAGGGCGGACGGCGCCGGTGCTTATCTGGCACGGCGCGTACTGCCTGTCCTTATTGTAGCTAAGGTTTTTGTAGTAGCTTCACGAGAGCCATGTCGTAGTGGTCGCTTGTTTTGCTCTTGACTTACGCTCTCGTGTTGGGCTTCCTTCTAGACCTTGCCCACCTTTGGGGCTCGCCTTTCAGCAAAAGCTTCTGAAGTAGCTCTCTCAATGCCCTTGAAGCTGCTGCAACGTGGAGGACGCAGGTGGATATGGAAGAATGACCGAGGAAGAAAGTAGGGGTGTGGTCGGAAAGAGCGTCTGAGTCTTTGTATCTGGGGGGGTGCGCTGGAATTTCCCTGTAGACCTTGTCCATTCCTGTTTGAGCTGGCTCTCGACAACTTAAGAGAGCTGGAAGAAAGAAAGGGCTCGCCCATAGAGAAGAGCCAGCCCAAAAAGAATGGACAATGTCCAAAGCCAAAGAAAGAGATGCCAAAGGACTACTCTACCAAACACAAGATCACACTAGGGAAGCGCGATACCACGAGTGAGCAACAGCAGGTCAGAATAGCTCGATGCGGGGAAGGAGGTGCTCCGCCGAGACCCGGAGGCGGCGGCCAGAGCGCGTCCTGCGCGCGTGTGGAAGAGCCATTTCTCTGCTGGCCTCTCACAGTTACCGCCCTATCCTGGCAGCGTCTTTCCTTTAATATTCTAACATCCATTGCCCCTTCTGGAGAAGCTCCTTCTCTTCCCTTTCTCTCTCTTTCCTCGAAGTGATCTGTGGATGGTAAATGGACGGACGATAGCGGCCCCGGGTCCCGACAAAACCCGGTCGGCTCTGGCAGGACCCAAATGAGTCGGGAGCCGCTAGGCCGACCGCCTGGTCGGCGGCGCATCAGGGCCGGGTTACACCGGGGCGGTCGGCCGCGCGAGGGGCACGTGTCGCGCATTGAATGGAAGGACCATCGCCGGTGTAACGCGCGCCCGGTCGTGGTCACACGCCACGGGTGCGCCACATCGGACGCTGACCAGGACGCCTTTTGGGCGCGTTGAAGGAAGAAACGCGCGCGTTTGCCACGCTGGCGGCGGGAATCCAGACCACCTCCCGAGGTGGTCTGGATTCCGACCACCCCCCCCATCCCGGCCCGGCCCCGAAAAGGGACAGCTGGCACCAACCCCCTCCAAATACATGAAAATTCTAATACGCATCCGCACGTGCAGGCGGCCTCGGCCTCCGTGGCAGCGACACCCCCTTGANCCCCCAACCTCCTCGGCAGGCCAGGGGGAGCCTGACCAGCCTCCCCTTCGCACCCGCCATTCTCCTCCCCTTCCGCCTCTCCTGATCAGGAGCGAGGTCGCGCGCCCTCCCGCTCCCCTCCCGGCAGCTCTGGCCTGCAGCGCTGTCATAGCGCCAGCTTGATTGCCAAGGCCGCGCAGTCCCCGGACAGCCGCAGTCGGCGGGGCAGCTGCAGCCGGTGGCTGCCATGGCAGCAGCTGATGACATGCCGGACGCAGCCTGCGACAAGGGCA
The DNA here is from genome assembly GCA_009602725.1 of Spirogloea muscicola. Lineage (NCBI taxonomy): Eukaryota > Viridiplantae > Streptophyta > Zygnematophyceae > Spirogloeales > Spirogloeaceae > Spirogloea > Spirogloea muscicola. The sequence goes on from WELB01000249.1 coordinate 167,638, forward strand.
ACAGTGCCTCGCCGATGCCAGCGCCACCAACGCCAACAGCGCCAGCCGGCGGGGGCACTCCGGCACGCCTGGGCATGGAGCCTTTGCGCACCATCAACCCCAACGTGAACCTCCGGGAGCAACAACTGCAAGAAAGTGGTGGAGGAGCAGGCAGCAGCCCCGGCGATGACGGCAGGGGCTCGTGGAGGCACGAGTGGGTGGTAGCGCTCTTACACGCCAAGGGAGCCGTCGAGTTGGAGAAGAGCAGCGGCATGATCAGGCAAGGTGAGCACAGGTCTGCACTGTTGAGTCATCTCTACGGACGGTCTTCCGCGACAACCGGTATCGCTGAACTACTCACCGCCTCTTGTCTGCTACAGGCCAAGGGTCGGAGGAGTGGAAGCGAATTCAAGTCAGCATCGTTGGCAAGCATCCATCCTTCAACAAGGACATGGAAGCCTGCCGGCAGAAGTACAAGCGCCTCGTCCAACTGGACAAGGCGGAGAAAAGGAAGAGAGGCACTAGCGGCGAGGGGGGATCAACTCTTTGCGGCACCGCCGCCGAGGTCTTCGAGATCATCGACTCTTATCAGGGATCGAAGCCTAGCGTTAGCACGACAGCACATCTTAATAGCACCGGCTGCTCGGCCGACCTTCCGGGCATGGCGCCCAGGGAGGAGGCCTCGACAAGTCAGCGGAAGAGGAAGGCCGACGATCGGGCGAGTCGCTTGGAGACGGTACTGACTCAGATGGTAGAACAACAGCGAGAGCATCAGCAACAGCACCAACAGCTTCAGCAACAGATGTTAGACCAACAGCGAGAGCTGCAGCAACAGGTGCGACAGCATCAGCAACAGCAGCAACAGCTTCAGCAACAGCAACAAGTGCACCGGGAAGCGGAATCGCAGAAGTTCATGTCCCTGCTCAGCAAGATGATTGAGAAGCTGTAGAGAGGGCCGGCAAGAATGATACTGCAAGACGTTGATGTACTGAATTCTATTTGACTGTCAATGAGTATGTCTCTTTCAGAGATCGTCGCAGTCCATGCTCTACTCACTATCCGACGAGCCTAGCACCATGTCTTGCTCCTCACCATGTGACGAGCCCAGCACCATGTCTTGCTCCTCACTATCCGACGAGCTCAGCACCATGTTTTGCTGTTCATAGAGGGTGCGTGCAAGCGCATCCCTCTTCTGAGCGCCGCCGGGCACTTCTTGGACACGGCGCTGGTTGAAGTTGTTACCCTCGCCTGCGGGCTCGCAGTCTGCCATCCACTCGGCATCGACGGCATCATTGTCGTCAATGCACATATTGTGCAAGACGATGCATGCCCCAACATGGAAGGGCACAGTCTTGAGTTGGACGTCCACCCGCTTCTGCAGTATCCTGAACCGCCCCTTAAGATGTCCCAACGCCTGTTCCACCACCATCCTGGAGCTTGACTGCCTGAAATTCCAGTTCTTTTGGAGGGCCGACAACCCCTCCCGGCAGCCTTTGTATGGACTCAACATGTAAGGGCGCGGCGGATAGGCTGCGTCCCCAAGCAAACAGTAGTGTCCAAATTGTCCGTGCAGGAACGCCCGGCCGATATCGCTCTGCTGGAAGACCATAGAGTCGTGCATTCTTCACCGGCCGACGTCGAAATCCCAAATCTTGCGCTTTGTGTCGGCCACCACCTGCAGAAGAAACTGCTCGCCCATTGAGAATATGGGCTGGAAAAGCCAGCCCCAAAAAGAATGAACAAAGTATTAGAAGAGGGCCAGGGGAAGCGCTAAGAACCTGCAGAAGCACGGAGTGGTGGCACTTGGGGTTGTAGAATTCTTCGGGATCAACCTCCGGAGCCATGATTGGGATGTGTGATCCGTCGACTGCGCCGATGACGTACGGGATGCCTGCGATCTCCCGGAACTCGGCGGCCATGCTGTCCATCTCCCTGTGCGTCGGCCACTTGACATGCTCCAGCAGCAGGATGTCCTTGATAGCGATCAGCACCTGTGTGACGATGATGCTGGCCGTGCACGCAGCTATCCCGAGAAGATCGGCTGTGGCCCTGAGTCCACATCCGGTTGCCAGGCGGTGCAGCGTGGCCGCGATCCTTGCTTCCACTGGCACAGCTGGTCTGTAGTTCGTGTCCCGCTTCTGGATCGCGCCCTGGAGAGCGAGACCAGCTTGCCGAAGACTTTGCGCGACACTCTCAAGCGCTTCCAGAAGTGCTCCTCGGTAAAGTCCACCTGCAGCTAACGGAGCCAGCCGGTCGGCTGGGTGGAGCTCCACAAGAGGCGCGGAGCTCTCTCCTCCTCCAGATGCAGCAACACGCGCGCGCGCGTGGCCACGACAGCCATGTTCTCCATCCGCGGCAAGAGCTGCAGCAGATATGCCTCTGCCGACGCCTCCGCCTCCGGCTCCGCCTCCGCCTCCGCCTCGCGCAGCTGCCGGCGAGCCAGGACTATCATCATGATGCAGCAGATCCGCCTCTGCTCGGGCTCCATGCCTGCAGGCCTGGCCGGCTGCGGGAGGGGGGAGCTTGCGCCTGCGGGTGCGCTCGACCAGGCTGCTGGAGGCGGCGCTGCTGCTGCTGGGGTTCAGAAGAAAGGCGCTCCTAGGAGAGGGCCAGCTGGGAGAGGCCAGCTGGGGTTTGGAGCTGCTGCCCTAGCGCGCCGGGCAGCCAGTCCGACCTGGCGGGGCTTGGGGGGCGACTCCGCACGTGCAGGCGGCCTCGGCCTCCGTGGCAGCGGCCACCCCCTTGACCCGGCGGTCAACACGAGTTTGGCCGACCGCCCCGGTGTAACCCGGCCCTCAGACAGTGCAGAATGACGCGCTTTGTCCACACCTTTCTGCCGTCTCGGCTGCTGGGGACTACGCGAAACCGTTCTGGGATTATGCAAAACCGTTCTGGGACTATGCAAAACCGTTTTGTTACGGCGTCGACCGGCGAATGGGTAGTCTGGCCGCGCTTTGTTAATTCCACCACTCCCAAACTTCAAAAGGTTGAGGATGACAGTGCTGCAAGAAAAGGAACTGGTGTCTGTTCTTCTTTCTGATTTGGCCTTTCACAGCCCTCACCTCCTTTCTGTTCTCGGCCATTTGGCCTACATTTGCTTCAAATACATGAAATCCCACTTTGAATGAGCTTACTTCGTTACTACCCACCGGCCTCCTTCCAGAAGGAGGGATCTCAATTCAAGAGAGAAGGGGCGCGCAGTGCGCTTGTAACGAGTGCGAGGCCAACCCGAGCGATGTCATTGACAAGTCAAAAGCAATGGAGTTACGAAGAGCAGGACTACAGAAAGCGAAGCCTTGGCTAAAGAGGGGCTGAGGAAGCAGGGCAAGGCTGAAGCGGGCTCAGTTACCACAAATGACAACATGCCACAGACTGGCTAACTTGGATCACTGCCATGGGAGTTGGTGGCCTGGCGTAGGGCGCCTACATGCTGATGAAGGGCCAGGACCTGCAAGCACTGCAGCTCAGCAAGAGCCGCACTCTGTAGCGCGCTTATTTTGCCTGCAAGGCGACAAGGCTAGAAGGCGGCATGGCCCATTTGGTTGCCAAGCCAAGGGCCTCCAGCCTACTGAATTGGCCCAACTTAACTACCTCATCAGCTCGCTTTCTTGAGAGAAAGCGCGGCCAGATTGACTGGTGGCTGGGAGAGGCCAGCCCAAAAGGAATGGACAAATTCTTGGGGTCATTAGCAACATTGTGGGGCCGATGAGGGTCGGCAAGGTGGCCTCCTCAGGATGAAGAAGCCTCGTGGTGTGTGTGGTCACTATCTCTATCATCGTATTCGTTCTGGAAAATGAACATGTAATACGTCACTGCATGGCTAACATGCATGACGGGCCACAATCTAGACACAGATTAGATACAGTCAGCTACCTCTTTGAGACATCTTCTTCAACACCTCAGCACAAGGACTGCCGAGTAAGTAGCCCGCAAATGAGCTGTCGTGCCATATGATGTCGGCTGCCCGATAACGTTGATGAATTCAATTAGCACGGAAGTAGCCAACAATTCAGCCTCCACATCATGGGCACTTGAGAAAATGTGATAACTAGGTTTGCAAGTAAAGTAAGGTGTTGCAACGTTGATGAATTGAATTAGCACGGATTAGCCAACAATTCAGCCCACATGATGGGCACTTAAGAAAATGTGAAAAGTAGGTTTGCAAGTAAACTAAGGCGTTGCATCAACATTGAATTAAGATAATTGAGGATGGCATATGCAATTGTCTGATATCATACCACAGCTAAAAATTGACGGCTCCAAGTAAAAGATGTGCAAGCAACAAGGTGTACACCCAAGCAGTCAATGCAAGTCCTGAGAATAATCGTCAAGTCCGAATTGATACATACCCAATAGATAGTAACTCGGTCCGAAAGAAAGTGATAGTAAGTCGAACCGGAACAGGGGCCAAGCCCAGCCTATCTACTTCGGATCGGGGGCCAAGCCCAGCTTCGGCTCGTGTGTCTAAAGTAGAATGCAATATGCAATCTTGCAAGGAAGCAGGAAAGTGCTGGATGTACGCAGCAAACTCAGAGCAACGCAAGGCAACGCTTGTCAGTCGCCTCACAACAACACACAAGGTCACAGTCTTGTGGCTTACTGGGTGTGATCCGGTATCATGTGCCCGGCGACGGAAGCTTCATGGGATGAGGCTTTCTAGCGGCGATTATGCATAACGCCTATGCCCACGCCCACTTAGCGTGGCACTGAACGCACGCGCTACGCCTACTGTTTGTAAGAGCAGCGGCGGCAGCGGCAGTGGCGGCGGTAGCGGCAGCGACAACAGCAGCCGCGGCAGCGGAGGCAGCGACGGCGGCCACAGCCAGAGGGAAAGAATGCGGCTGCTGATATGAAAAGAGCGGCTGTAAGAGGCCACTCAGATGAATACAGGTGTTCATGACGGAGCCACCAGGCTAGGCAGACAGGGCGCTCTTAGTACCCCCGTGTCAGCAGTAGGAAGTCAGATGAGCTGAGGGGAGGAAGAGCAATTCCGCTGCGCAAGCCAAAGGCTGCTGCAAGGGCGCGATCGGCGCGGCGGTTCAAAGCAAGCGCTTGGAAGCGCTGGAGGGACATAGACAAACGCTTGCGGTAGCAGGACACAAGACCCATGGGTGCTTGCCTTCGTACTCGGCCATTTGGCCTACGTTCGTTTCTAGAAATATACGATATCCTCATGGGAGTGCGGTGCTAATAGCACGGCCTGCCGCCAAGTTGCACAGCCATGGGCGGTTAATCCTCAACATGGGCGGAAAATCTGCCTGCACGTCGTGGCCACAGCCTGGCACGGCCAGCTGAGTGGGCTGTGCCGCCCGCGTCAGACCCGGGCAGCTGATTGAATTGTGCTCCCGCGTCAGGGCGGCAAATTGGGCGATTTCCCTGCCCGAAGCGGGTTGGAGGTCCCGCGCTCGCGAATCCTCTTCACACCAAACGATGACGTGCCTCACATGACCACGTGTGCAGCCACCTCCGCATCCTTGTCAGCACCGACGCGAAACTTGACCAACGACGGGACGTTGCATGAGTATGGTGTTCACTGAGCATCCTGCCATGGTAGATACTTACTCAAACAAGTCCTTACAACCTTCAGCAATTTCTCCGCCTGTATTTATGCACAATGTGTAGCTGTAGTAGCAACATTCTAGCTCCCAGGACACCCTCGCCAGGAAACCTGAATGAGTAACTAAATTGCAACTCAATGCCTAATGCAAGGCAGCAAGCTTTGCATCAGTGCCATGCCACGTCCACCTAGTGGAGCACGTGCGAAATAGCCAGTGCTTTGTGCTTCATACTAATGTGCTTAAGTGGAAGCCTTTCATAGGCCAGAGACCAAGCCTCCAACTCTGAAGCCTTATTAGGCAATCAGGTATGGCCCTGCGGAAGATCAAAGCACCCTCCATGGAGAGGATGCCTTCCAGATGCCTTCCAAACGTATTGTGAGGGGAGGATGAAGCAGGTCATAGGCATTGCACTCAATGCCACACAATGTGGCTCCTACTCGACTTGACCCTTTGTCACCTACTATTAAAGAACCAGATCGCTGTGTCTCAACCAATTGTACAGTGGACCGCAAGAGCTTCTTCAATTGTGGGGACTTTTAATGGGCAGGTCGCGGGGACTTTTAGTGGCCAGGTCATCGTGCTTGCTCAGTAAAAGTCCCCTCTCCTCATCGCTCACCACTTGCTTTGGAGTAGTCACTGGCTCCTTCTTCATCTCCTGCACCACCAGATTTCATGTTTAGCCAAGACAGCCCCCTTTGAGACAGATCCCTGACGCAAACATCTGTCTCAAAGCACGCAAATATCTGTCTCAAAGCACCGAGCAGCAAGTCACAATCCACGCCGATGTTGAATGGAACTAATCACAGATCAGTCAGAAGTGTGAATGACACAGGGTGGCAACCTTGAGCTTGAGGTGATTGTAATAACAAACGCCAAGGAACGCAAGGCCATACCCCACCAGGTTGATGGTTGTTATCTGCACATAACGCTTGACAGAGCTGCTCAGCCCCCAGAAACACTTTGTCCTGAACATGAGCGTAAGTTTCTCTGCAAAGCTTGCATCTCATCTGGTATCTGAACATAGACCTGTAAAGCACACAAACACGGAGGCTTGACACACCTTGTCGGCAATGACCGACCAAGAGAAGGCAATCAGCAGCCAGTCCTTGACAACCCCTGCAATTAGTAACCCCAGATGGTGAACGCGTCAAGTACACCCTTGCTTTCAGTCATATCGGTGAAAAGCACAGAGTATGCCAGGCACCATTGCCAACGAACAGTGGCATCAACGTGCAGGTCGTTCCAACAAGCTGGCTGGTCCTAGAATCTGCACATACCTATAAGGACCTTGGCTACCAGGCAATCTATGCAGTCAGCATTGCTGCCTGACCCTCCTCTGACTCACTTCACCTACAACCGACTCGCACATCATACGAAGCACTTCTACGTCAAGTAGCACAGGTAGGCGTACCTGCAACGTTCATTGTGAGAGCGGAGGTTTTGCCAATGAGGAGGAAAACGGCTATATTGAGGCCGAAGGCTACAGAGGCATTGGTCCCAAAAGTGAGGAAGTCGGGCTTGAAGGAACCGGCGGCAAGGAGCCGGGGCAGCTCCACGTAAAGCCAGGGGAGCGTCAAGAAGAAGAGGCAGCAGGGAGCAACGTAATACAAGCTCAAGATGGGATTCAGCTTAATGCCCTGCAAATCGTCAGCAGATGGGGAGAATGAATTGACTATCAACCTCGCCATCCAAGGTGCTTAGCTTGCTCAGCTGCTACTACGTCGGTAACAAGGTAGCTATAACTCCAACAAGACAAGGGGCTGCCCGCAAGCAAGTGGGTGTAGATCAGCACCTTGGAAGTCAAAAGTATCTGGATGAGGACAAGCCGGAAAGCCTCGAATGCCACCGCCCCTAGCTGGAACAGGGCACAATTTCAAGCTCTTGAAGCTGACTTCGTACCCAGTACAAGGTGCACTCAACATATATTCAAGTTTGCCAGCTGCTGAGAGACAACTACCTGTGCTTCTGATTGCTCCCAGTACAAAGCTGACACACATGCTGGCTAGTGTGCCTCACACACCTAGCATGACTGTCAGAATTTTCCAGCTGTAAAATGGCCGGCAACATTCATGTTGCACTTGGTACTCAACAGCTCTGCCCTGCTTGAAGGGATGGTGGTGGGGCACCTGGAGCAACACGCCCACTAGATTGAAATTTGCCTCGCCATACGCAGCAATACCAACACCAACAGAAATACCAATCATGTTGAGCATTGTTTCATTGCTGTAGAATTCCTTCTGGAACCCCACCCCTATGATGTACACCGTGACCGGCATCAAGGCCTTAAGCATCTGCAGATACCAGACACAGGGAGTCCTGCTAGTAAGAAACAGCTTGCTGCCAAATGCTCGAGGAGCAAGGCAGCTGACAGCAATTGTAGTACATGCTGTCCCTGACAGAAATGTCTCTTAAGCCGTTCAAGTGGACGGCAGCTGGGTGCCGTCCACTTGGCTTGGCAAGGCCAACCTTGCACCTGCTAATCTTCTATTGTAATCCTTACAAGAACAAGTGCAGAAAATCATCATTATGAGCATGCTGGCATTTCCAGACCATGAAAGCATCAGCAATTATGTAAGCTTTGATGCTGACTGCAAACGGCGACAACCTGCACCGCTTATGGCATACCTGGATGAAAGAGACGGAGAGGTAAATGTAGGCGGAGTTGGACAACCAGAGGCTGACGGCGTAGAGGGCGCCAATGGGGACGACCGAGGAGATGTAGACGTTCCAGGACATCTCGATGGGCTCGACCCACCGCAGGACCTTGAGCACGAGGAAGGCGAGCGTGGAGCAGAAGGCCATGTGGATCATGGTGAGGCTGATGGGGAACGGCCAATTGTACATCTTCTTATCCAGGATGTACTGCGCGCGCCACATAGCACATTGGGAAGAGCGTCAGACCAAGCTCGCCGATGACCAGAGGAAACGTCTTGAGAGGGCCGCTCTGGGCTTCTATCTAAGGCTAGCAGCCATATGGTGCTGCCTGAGCCAATGGCGGCGGCAGATCCACAAGCTGCCCGGCATTGATCTGCCCCACGTTTGGCGGCGATTGCAGCCATTGTGGCGTGCGGCAGCGGCCCGCGAGCCCGCCCATGGATCTCGCTTCCATGGCTCCTCACTGCTAGACATACCCTACTTCATCCCAATCCCCCCCCCAATTGGTCGCGAATGGCCCGGATCAGGGCCTGCCGACGCAGGCCGCCATCAGAGGCTGCGCCGCCGGCGGCGGCCTCCGCGGCAGCGCCGCTGGCGCGACGGGCTGCGCCAGCGAGACGGTGGCGAGGAGGCGAGCTAGGGAGGTCACCACGGAAGCGAGAGGCGGTGAAGGAGCGAGCAGAGTAGAGGAGGAGGAGGAGGAGGAGCCGGAGGCGCGGCGGCGGCGGCGGCGGGGCGCTCACCTTGTTGTAGACGATGACGCCGAAGCTGAGCGTGATCCATATCGCGACGTACATGTAGCTCACCACGATGTTCCGCAGCGCCGTGTCGCTCACCAGGCCCTTCCCCATGGTGTCGAGCGGGCCTCCTCCCACGCGCTCGCGGAGGCGGCGGCGGCGGCGGCGGCGGCGGGGAGCGCTGGCCGCCCCGCTCGCCCTTGGACCGATCCGGCGCCGATCTGCCGACCTCCCGGCTCCACTCCTTCCAGTGTGCCCAATGTACGTATCGTCGTTAACTCTGGCTTGGCGGAGTGGCGGCCACGTCGGTCTAGGGCCGCGTCAGGGCCGATTCGACACGTGGACGGTACGGATGCGCCCGGGGGGCACGTGTCGCGCGGTCGACGGGACGCCCGGGCCTTTGCGCGCCCGGGACGCGGGGGCCCGCCACGGAGGCGCCACGTCGGGCGCTGACTAGGACTCCTTTCGGCCCCCCGTTGCGGAGGAGAGGCGCCGTTTGCCACGTCTGGCGCTGACTAGGACGCCTTCAACCCCCCCGGGTAGGGAGTAACGGCGCCGTTTGCCACGAGGGCAGACGGACCTCGGCCCTCCTCCCTAGGAAGGGCCGAGTTCCGTCCCCCCCCCCTCCTCCCCCGTTTTGCACGTGCAGACGGCCTCGGCCTCCGTGGCCGCGTCCCACCACCGGACGGGGCGGTCGGACGACCATGACCGCCCGTCCGAGTGTAACTCGGCCCTTGATTATTTCCTGGCGCATGTGAACAGGGCCCCGCCGAGGCTCTCACCTTGTTTGTCCTCCTTTTTTTGGGCTGGCCTCTCCCAGCCACCACGCATTCAGCCACCGCCCTCTCCTGGAAGCGTCTTTCTTTCACCGTCGCTCTGCAAGTTCCAACTGACTTGCTACTGGGGTACTAGGAGCGCCCTGCGTGCCCAGCCTGTGGCTCCGTTGTGTAGTCATGAAAATCCTCTGTATACGCCTGGCAGGCTGTTACAGCCGCTGGTTTCATATCAGCCGCAATCTTTTGTAAATTCCAGCGGGCAGGGAGAAGGCAGGTCGTCTGTCACGCGTAGCCAACCCGGACGCCCCCTGCTCATAGTCGTGGTAGGCCCTCCAATAATTGACGACGTAGAGACTGGGCCGAGAAGTACCCACAAGCTACGGCAGTCAATGATGGCGGCGCGCTTGTCACATGGGCTAGGGGCCTACGTGCTATGCAATGGTAGGCTCACCAGCTTGCAACTGGGCCAGCCTACAGCTGCTTTAGCACTTGATGTTTGATACTTGTCCCTCTTGTCTGCCCACTTCATTTACCTATACAGGTCCTCTGCAAGCCCAGCATCCATTCTGAGCTTTGTCATGCGAGCTCCTGTCTGTGACGGATTCACTACTAGATTTGCTATTCATAAATTGCTAGCAAAGACTGGGGTTACATCACATCAATCCACCACTGCAATGAGCGAACACGCTGCCCAGCCTCAAAGCATGGCATGTAGGCTGCGCAGGATATTCTTCCAACTTCATGACTCATTACAATAGCTGCCATAAGCATGTTTGCGCTGTTCATTAGCGCTAGAACTGGTGGCCAATGACTGGGTGTGCTCTCCCGCTTGCCTGAAACACAAAACCCCAGCTCCACCTCGTAGTACTGTAAATTGCAAGATCTCACGAGCAACAGTGAAGACAAAGCAGCAGACCTTGCCTGCAGAACAGGCAAGCAGGTGTTGACCTAAGGCGAATGCTAAGGAAGGTCCTCTTCGCCCTCAACCTCCCCATCTTGTTGCTTGTTTCCCTTGCTTCGCCTCTCACCCTTCCGCTTCCGCTTCTTACCCTCTTCCTCTGCCTCCTCACCATCCTGTTCCCCCTCGTTCCCTCCCTCCTCTGTCTCCTCCTCTGCCCGCTTGTGCCGGTGGTGCTTCCTCCGGTGCTTCCGATGCCGCTCCTTCCCTCCCTCGTCGTCGCTGTCCTTGCCTATCTCATGCTTCCTCCTGTGCTTGCGGTGCTTCTCGCGCCGCTTATCTGTATCCTCGTCATCCACGCCAGCCTTCAGCACCGAAGGTTCCTTTGGCGTCTCGTCGGCGAGTTGAGGCTCGTCGGCACTTGGCAGCTGAGGACCATACTCGACCACAGCAGCCACCATGGCAGTCTGCTCCTCCGCTGCGCCCAGGTCCTCCGCAGTCCGTCTCTTGGCAGGAGCCTGACCGACGCTTGACGCCGCCACAGACCGTCCAGCCTGCTGCTCTGCGGTGTGAAGCTGACGTCCCGCATCCTCTCGCACAGTCTGTTCATTGGTGACAGCCCCGCTGCCCTGGTCTGCCTCCTTGACGCGCTTCATCGCCTCCTCGACCTCTCTCCTCAGGCGCTCCTCACGCACCTTCTTCTCCTGATCCACTGAGCCATTCAGGTCGCTGTCCTTGGTCACAGGCTGCCGAGCGCCAGCCCCTCCCTTGTCCCCGGCTTCGGCCTTGTCCACCCGCGCACTTGATCGCTTCCCTCCCAGCTCCACACTGCCAAAAGCATCCGCAGCTGGGCCCCTGACAGACGCTTTGTCCGCAGAATCTGACACTGCCTCTCCACGGCTACGGCCTGCCGCCTTGTGCTCCAGTGCCGCCATGGCATCCGCCCTGCTGCCCTCCGGCTGACCGCGGGCTTCCTTCTCAGCCTGCAGAGGGCGGCTGTCATCGCGGGGAGAGCCCGGCAGCAACTTCACTCCCTCCTCCCTCTCTCCGGTGGCGTCCTTCGGGGGATCCTTGTGGTCGCCGTCTCTGTCGTTGTCCCTCGCCTGGTCTCTGTCCCCGTCACGCTCCCGTGGTGACTCCTTCTCCCGCTCGCGCTCGCGCTCCCGCTGCTTCTCTCGGTCCTTGTCGCGCGCCCGCTCCCTCTCGCGCTCCCTCTCCCGGTCCCTGACCCGCTGCTTCTCTCTATCCCGGTCCCTCTCCCTCTCCCTCTCCCGCTCCCTGGCCCTATCCCTCTCCCTCTCCCTCTCGCGCTCCTTGTCCCGCCTCTCCCTGTCCCTCCTGTCGCTCAGGCGGTGGTCCCCACGATCCCAGCTGCGGCTGCGATGCCGCCGCCGCGGCGGTGAGCGCGACCTGCGGCGGTACCGAATGGGTGACCGCGAGCGTTCCCTGCGAAAGCGTAGGGGCGTGCGGGATTTCGACCGTGATCTCGACCTCGACCTCGACGACGCGGGCGACCTGCACATCATATGACCAGCAATCACAATCAGGAATGCTGATAACACAGCCTCAAAGAAGCATCGAATTGCATATGAATCTTTGGCAGGACATCATCAGAAAAGGTGGACGCAGCTATGTGCCTACCGGCTGCGGCTGCGCCTCGGGCTGGCCTTGGCCTTGCCACCATCCCCGGTGCTGCCGCCAAGCATCTTGCTGATCTCAGCCGCACGCTGGGCCGCTAGCTCGGCGGCGGTCTTGGAGGTCGCTGCCCGCGCTGCCACCTGCTGCTGCGCCAGGGCCTGCTGCATCACCAGCGCCTGCTGGTACTGCATCTGTTGCATCGCCACGGCTTGCTGGTGGAGATAGAGGATGGAATTTGAACAACAATGCACACAACAAACTGCTGTCAGATCACTCACAACAGCACAACGAAAGTAGTGTACTTCACATTGTCAATTGGCAAGGCAGATTGAGAAGGGGAGAGGTGCGCAGTGCTCTAAGCATAGCTAACATTTAACTCGCTGACTCTAGGGTTGAGTTTTGAGTCCCTCATTTCAGGTTGCAAGAAAGCTTGCTTTGAGAGCAAGGGGCAAACCTGCATCATCAACGGCAGCGACTTGGAAGCTGCTTTACAGGTGGTCAAGCAACAGTAGAGAGATGTGAGAAATAGTCAGAGCGTGTGCAAGAATCACCAGATCATCACTCAAGAATTGCAATGTGATCAAGCACTATGCTTGTATCAGAAGCTGCACAAGCAGAAAGACTCTTGAAGATCAGGGGTCCGGACCTTCGTCGTCCTTCTTGTCACCCTGCAGCTTCAGCTGCTGCGCTTGCGCCGCCTGGAACGCCTGCGCGGCTATGATGCTCTGCAAGCGGGAAGCATACAAGCTCCATCAGCTCTTTGCATCACAGGCAGATGAATACTCGTACTCTTAGGACCACCGCCAGCCCAGCGCCGACAGCCAGGGTCTGTGCTTGCGCAGAAGCGCAACCTCGCCGCTTGGCGGCTGCAGGCACCGGGGGGTGGGAGACTGCCATCTTGCGGCAAGGGCAGACGAGCCGGCGCTCTCCCTGACATCCCCCCTGGAACGGAGCCTCAGCTTACCGGGGCGAGAGAGACAGCTGGCAGCGCCAGATAAGGGCACACTGCGCACAGAGACGGCCCAGGAGACAAGCGCACGCCCGGGGCTAAGGCGACGTGCACGGCCGCCTTCCCCCGCAGCGCACAGCGTGGTGCAGCACGCATGGCAAGGTCCGGGAGGGGTTACCGCAACTATGGTGAAGAGGGGACAAGGGACGTTCAGGGCGGCGTAGAGGACCTCACCTGTGCTGCGGCCATGGCAGCAGCGGATGGCCCCATCGGCATGTTGCTGAGGCCGCCCATGGCCATGGAGGTGGACGAGGCCATGGCCGCCTGGAGCTGCTGCACCGGCGGGTGCGCCAGCACGCACACCTCCGGCGGCGCCTTGGCGCACTTGCCATAGAGGTAGTCGCGGCACACCTCGCCCATGAGGCCGGGCACCAGCACGCCGCCGTTGGCACCCGGCATCATGCCAAAGGGCCCCATGGCGCCGTACGACGCGACGCCGTTGACGGCGGCCATAACCGGGGGCGCCCCGAGGACCGACGGCGCCTGGACGGCCGTGCTGGCGGGCAGCGAGGTGGCCGGCGCTGCTGGCGTGGTGGCCGGCACAGCAGGCCCGCTGAAGAAGACCGGGAACGGGCTGCCGGCAATGGCCGTGCCGTTGAGCGTGGCGTGGACGGTGTAGTCGCCGCGCGTGGCCACCGTGTACGCGACGGTGTACGTGCCGTCGCCGTTGTCCTTGACGGCGGCCGCCTGCTCGGCGGCCACGACGCTCGTGGCGCCCGGCACGATGCGCACGGCCACCGCGGCGCCGCCGGCCGGCACACGCCGGCCGTCCGAGTCCTTGGCCGTCACGACGAAGGCGACGGGGGCGCCGGCGGTGCCGCCGCCGATGCCGCCGCCCGCGGCGACGCACCGCGACGGCTCCGGCGGCCCCACTGGCTTGCTGGACAGCCGTCGCTGCTCCTCGGCGTCGCTGTCCTCGGACGACGACTCGCCGCCGCCGCCGCCGCCGCCGCCGGGCTCGGCGTCGTCCACGAAGGTGGCCTTGAAGGCGGCGCGCGCGGCGGCGGCCTTCTCGGCCTCCTCGCGGGCCTTGGCCTCCTCCGCGTGCTTCATCCACGCCGGCTTGGTCAGCGCCACGCCGCGGCCCGCCATCTTCCCAGGCCGCAAGCGCCGGATCCGGCCGGCACCGGGCGTGAGGGCCGAGCGTATCCGCTACGCACGCCCTGCGGCGGCGGCGGCGGCGGCGGCGGCGGCGGCGTCTCCCGCGGCGGCGGCCGCCATCGCCGCCGAGCTCGGGGGTTTGGCGTCTCGATTGACGCGGCACGGTGGCGCCGACGGGCTGCCGCTCGAGGACATCTCGACGCTGCTGAGGAAAGTTTGACGCGACGGGAGTCCCCGGCAGAACGTCGCGGATGTAACGGCCGGCTGAACCCGAGTCGGTCCTCCCACTGGAGCCGTGAGATCCGGGGTAAAGGTGGGAACGGACCGTGCAGATCGACTATTTATTGACCGCGGTCAGACTATGCCGTTACCGCGACCGACGCACTCAACCCCAGTGCCCTCGTTCCCCCATCCATACCCTAGACCTCAGCTAGGGTACATAGGCCCTCATTGACATCGAGACCGTCATCAAATACTCTTGCAGCAGCGGTGGCCGGCGGCGGTAGCTGCGGCAGCGGCTGCTGCGGCACTGGCAGGCAAATCTGGTATTGTCTGGTATTTGGGCATCAATTTAGCGACCTCTACGTGCCGACTCGCGGTTACTGAGCTGGTCAGCAGCAGGTGATGTACACCTGTCAAATGTGCTCAGTTGTGTGTAGTCAGCTGCTCAGGCCCTCCATCGCTCAACACACACTCCATCATCTGCAGGTCCCAGGGGTACGCTATGGAGCTCCTAGCTCCGCCGCGCTGGGGCTGCTCCTCCAGCCTAGCCCCTCCGCGAGCCATGCCGCAGTGCCGAGGTGGAGGCTCTGGCGCTCAGCCGGCGGCCAGGGCCGTCGTGCAGCCGGCAGCCGCGGCTGCTGGCAATGACATGCGGCAGGACTCTGCGCTCCAAGCTCAAGCTCCATGGAGGCCTCCGCCGCTCCTCTGCATACCGCCGAAGCTAGCGGGTGTCGCGGCGGCACTGCTGCTGGCCTGCAGTGCTCGCGCTGCCTCCGCGTCCTTGCCCGGCGCGGTGCTGCCGGTGGAGGCAGCTGGACGACCGACCGGCGCCACGGCTTCGCAGTCCGTCAGGGTCGATGAGAGCGGTGCAAGCTCAGTGGAGGAAGCCGCAGCCGCGCCAGTGGCAGAGGAGGGTGACAGTGGCGATGGCAACGGCGGAGTGACCGGCCGGAAGCCGTACGCCTTAACGGTGCCGCTCAACATCGTCGCCCTGCGGGGGTCCATTCCCCCAGTGTGGCTTAAGGTGGGGGTGCTGACACTGTGACCAAGCACGTCACACAGCCCTGACAAGGCCACATGAGACGGCGCGCTGATCGAGCTGGGACGTCTATGTGACACCATACCGCCGAGCTGGTCGTCTCTGGCCGCTTGCCCAGGAGTTTGCCAAGGCGCAGAGCAAGCGCGCCAAGATCAGCGTGGACTTCAAGGGCGAGCTGGAGCCCATTGCGACGGACCTGGCCACAGCTGCAAGGACAGGCAAGCTGAAGAAGAAGTGAGCATTGCTTCGTCATGGACAGCACGCTGAGGGCGAGCAGCACAGCGGTGTAGATGGCGAGCAAGGCCGACACCAGTCTATCACCTTGGTAGCTTTGGCTTTGACCGTATGCAGCTTGATTGTCCATTTATAAAGGTGAAGCTTGCTTCTTTGATTTAAATTCGTACATGCCACCCGCCTGACTGGCCCCATAACCTCTCCTGCATGCAGGTCGGCAATGGCTGCTGATCTGGTAACACTGGGAGACTCCTGGCTCGCTTGCGCCGTCTCAGCCGGTTTAGTAGTCCCCATGGAGGACGCAGAAACCTCCAAATGGCTCAAGCAGCTCCACCCTGTGTGGCAGGTATATACTGCAGTTTTGCTGCATGAATTTGCACTTTTAGAAACATAGAATGGGCTCCCTGCATTTTTGCGACACTGCTAGAATGGGAGCTGCAGAAATTGCAAGCTGTGCAGCCTAGAATGTTGGCCTGCTATGCTTGCACAGTCTCGTCGAAATTTCCAATTATCTTGCATGTCAGAGTAGCATCAACAGCTTGATGGGCAGCTGGGGCTACTTGAGATTGCTGATGAATGGGCTAGGAAGCTGATGTAGAGCACGCATTAGTCAGCACTGTCCGAGGAAGATGACACCTGTTATGCAAACATCGATCCGCTGCCTGCACCTAGAGCAGACGCCTGATTGCAAGTGCAACTTATGCTCCTACGCTCTAATTACAGCAGCTCAGCTTCGACTTCTTCGGCAGTTGCAAGAAGTGGCGCACTTGTCGATTGCTGCTTTTGGACTTTGCTGCAGAACAGAACTGTGCTCATCAAATCAGACGGTCGGACACTCCAGGGGTTCTGGGTAGGCTCAGGGTTGAGCTTACAGGGCTGGGGAACTAAGCACAGCTACTTCTGATCTGCAAGCAAGGCTTTCAATCCCGCACTTCGCTTTGTTGGGCCAGGCTTCCCTCTGATGAAGTAGTCTCTCTTGGCCGTCTCTGCATGCACTGCAGAAGGTCTTGAGGAGGGACAGCGAGGGGCGCTATGACCCGCAGGGGCTGATCTGGGGTGCCCCTTATCGCTGGGGCTGCACAGTGGTTGCGTACAGGAAGGACCTTCTGACAAGCAAGGGCATGCTCCCAATCCAGGTAACTGGTCTCTCTTAAGGACAGTGCTGGAGGCTCTAAGTATTAGTGCAATCTGATTCATGTGGTCCAGCAATCAGGGTTGGACTTGGGCTTAGGGTGTATGGTTGCTTTCTAGCACAAACTTTTATCATCAAAAGCTTGCTGATTGTGTATGTACCTCGCAGGATTGGAAGGACCTCTTCAGGCCCGAGCTTGCTGGGAGGGTGTCAATGGTGAATGCCCCAAGGGAAGTCGTTGGTGTCGCGCTAAAGTCGCTGGACCAGGCATATAACGTCCATGATCTGGAGGAAGTTCCTGGGGGAATGCAGGCAGTCGTAGATCGTCTCACTGCTCTGCGGAGGCAGGTCCGCCCTTGCAATCCCCGCAGTCCACACCACCAAGTTTGGTGCTTTCACCTTCTTGCTAATGACAGCCTGTTCTCAATGTGGAGGGTTGTCAGTGGCGGCGTCTCTCAAGCAGGCTGCGTAGCGCTGTCCAAGACTTGTTGTTATTAGCTGTAGCTGCTCAGGGACTTGCATGTCATTGGTTTCAAATCTAAGCTGAGGGCAATGACAGGCTGAAAAAAGTTTTGTAGAGATGATGTCTATGAAGGAGGCATCAAACATGTGCTGTTTTCGTACTCCCTGCTGTGACAAAGATTTGCCAAGGTTTCAGCTGACATTCATGTGGAAGAATTGCAGGTCAGAGTCTTCGACAATGTGCACTATCTCAAGGCCCTGAGTGCTGGCGATGTGTATGTGGCCGTTGGATGGTCCACTGATGTGATTCCCTTTGCAAAGCGCGCTGGCAATATCACAGTTGTTATACCGGCATCAGGAGCTAGTCTCTTTGCTGACCTATGGGTACGTCCAATCGCTCCACATGTTGCTGGAGACCCAGCTCTGATGCTGCATTTGATGCATCTGACCAGCCAATGATGCTTAGGCTTGACAGAATGCTATTCAATCTGAAAAAGGTGCTGCCTCGTCAAGTTCCAGATGTCATCTGCTGATATGATATTACTTATCTTACACCTCTTGTACAGGCTATTCCTGCAACAAACAAGTTCACATCGGACAAAGTGGGTGGCAGAATACGTGGTCCTTCGCCGTTGATCAGTCAATGGATCGAATTCTGCTTGCAGCCAGCAAGGGCTCTGAACTTTAAGCAGGAGGTCTATGTGGGCGCATCGCCACTCTTGTTGACTTGGCCACAGGCAGGCTCGACCCAGACGAGTCCAGCCGATGCCAGCGCAGGCATGGTCGACCAGGAGCAGCCAAGGATAGACAGCAATCTGGTACAGGGGATGCCTCCACCTGACATTCTTGAGAGGAGCGAGTTTCTTCAGCCTCTGAGTGACAAGCTTGTGGAGCAGTACAAGATTGTGCTGGAGAAGGTTGGGCTTGCGAAGCCCCTAGCTTCCAGAGGTATCTACGAGTGGCTCATGAGCACATTATCAAGGACACGCTTTCCATGGCTCCGTATAGGCCGGTCCCCTGACACTGGAATAGTACATGCAAGCGTCTGAGTCACTTCGTGTAACCCAGTAGCCTTCAAGCTGCATGAAAGTGCAAGCTAATGCCCATTGTATTCTTTTCCTGGGCTGGCCTTAGCCCTCGCCCTCTAATGGAAGAGTCTTTCATACTTTGGAGCACAGTGAGGAATCGAGAGCGAGGAACAGGCCTTGAAATCATCCAGCATCTTGTGGCTCGGATGTTATTAATCAGTATGGATAAGGGAAGATTCTGGCCATGAGTTTGGCTCATGCTGCGACATTTCCCTATGGTGTACAGCTATGACAATATGCGGAATGGGAGCCA
>WELB01000250.1:0-17125 GCA_009602725.1 Spirogloea muscicola
GCGGACGCCGGGCCGCCGGTGGCCGCGCAACCTGAAGACCAATGCGGCTGCTGATATCAAACGGGTAGGCCGCAACGAGCCAGCCAGGTGCATACAGATGGGGGACCCCCAGCCCGAGGGGGCCTGTTCACACGCGCAAGGCGGAATAGCCACGGAGGACTGCCACGTGGCGCCACCAAGCGCGGACGTGGATGACGAAGCGCTCGGAACATGTAACAGCCGTCGATGCTCCATCGATCGGGACGGCCCGCAGGACACCTCGGCGGCCACGTGGTCAGAAGCCGGCCGCCCGGGCGGCTACCGGCATCGACCGGTCACGTGTCCGGTGCCGGACCGCACGTGCCGAGGCAGTGCCTGTACGTTGCGTCCGTACCTGCCCCGACCGTACACTGCACTTGAGTTCAGGGTCTAGGGTCACTGGCCCCCCTGTTACGCCTCCCTCCTATACATGGCTTATATATGCTTACACGTACAATTCCGTTACGATTAGATGTGCTCGTCAATGGCCTGGTAGCCAGCGCAGGCCACTGCATGCCTTGCACCTCCATCCGTGCCGAGCATTAGCTGCTGCTTTCCACGCTCCTCCCCTGGGGGTCTGCTGCTCTGCATCAAGCCGTCCGACCCCTATTTGAACATTGTCCATTGTTTTCGGGCTGGCTTTGCCAGCTTCTCTTCTCTATGGGCGGGCATATCTCGCTATTTGCCGTCTACCAGCTGGTGAGCTCGCACACTACCGGCTGCTTGTCGCCTACGGCTTCTCTGTTGAGGGTAGGATGAAGCACTCGATAACTACGAGTGAGGAGCCGCGCAAATCCGAAAGACTGACTGACGAAAGCCAGAGGCTGCAGCGAGAGCACGGCCAGCACGCAGGTGCAAGGCGTGGGCCATGGACGGCTGAAGGGAAATGGACAGGCGCATGCGTTAGACCTGGGCCAACGAGCCAGGGGCGTTGGAGTCAGCAGTTGCTTATCACAGCCCTTGCCCCCTTTGGGAGAGCCGCTTCTCTCTATTGAGGCGTCTATCTTCAGATTATGCTCGGGCTGGTCATCACTGCCAGTGCCCTTTTGTCAATTGCCTCGCCAGCAGTTGCAAGCCTGACAATCTGCACCTCCTTGGTGTACGCCCCTTCCGCCTCTGCAGGAGCTTCGTATCGAGGTCCTCGCCTTCCGCATGCTCTTCAATGCCCGTTGGGTGAGCGTTACTGGACACCGCATGATCTATTCCAGTTGCTGCGTCAACCTCCTCTCCACATTCCTCCTTAGAAGCTCGCCATTCTGCATGTAAATTGCTAATGGCTGGCCACTCTTTGCCTCTAGCACAGCTGTGTGGTTTAGGCGCCTTCTGGCTTTTTCGACGTTGTCATTCTTCTTGGGCTGGCCTTTTCCAGCCCCTACCTTCTTTGGGAGAGCCCCTTCTTCTAGCCTCTGGATGAGCCACTCTTGTGCAGGCAGCCAGGACGTGCCTCTCTTTTGTTCCCCGTTATCACCATATCGCGCGATCGCGCAGGAACCAATTGTCCTTATCGATGTAAAATTCGTGCTCATGCTTTTGCTCACTTACAGGGGTTAGATTTCATGTCTAAGCACCACATGTTAGCAGACGTAGTTACTGTTATTGGAACTCAAGATATTGTGTTTGGAGAAGGTTCAGGTGTAAGAGTCCTACTTGTTAAGATCCGGTGGTAAGTTGTAAAGTACAAGTATCTGAGAATCAGGAGTTTCAGCTAGGCGTACAGAGCTGGCTAGCCGCAGCTACCCCTCCCCAGCTATATTTTTAAGGCAGGCAACGCCTGGCCTTTGTGCGTGAGACCCTGCTGATGATGCAGGCCATGCTCAGAAGCCTCTTGGCGGCATCCTACAACCACATTGTGATGCGCACGCCAGCAGATTGTTGCGTAGGCATTCGAATATGCAAATGCATGCGGTCGTCATCAGGCCTGTTAACATGCAACCCTGTGCGCCGAAGATCCTGCTGCAACTTGCGTGCCCCACCCCTTGGAGGCATCCAGTTTCTGCAAATGGTGGGCACCAGATTTGCCCTCCTTGCGGGCCTCTCTCCGCCCTGTTTCCTTTTCCTTGAAATCGATAGTAAGAGCATTGATTAGCTTTTACAATGCTCGTACATATGGTGCAGTAGAGGCTATTTAATACAAGGAATCGCAAACCAATTTAGTGAACGCCTGTGCAGGCCCCTTGCAGATAAGCTTGCTGAGCTCCTGCTGGTTAAGATGCTTCCTATCTGGAATGACAGAGCGACGGCAATTCAAGTGTTAGTGCGCCAATAAGATATGCAACCTGATCCTACTTGCACGTTGATTTGCTGAGTGACCACAGCCTATGCACTGAACCTGATCTGCCTATATGCTATCGCCTACATGCTAGGGTTGATATCAACTTGTTGCTAACTAAGAATAACAGACTCCTGTTACCACATGCTGAAGTGGTGAATGGTCCCCTGGATGACCATGACATCTTGTCAAACTCAAAATTGAGTGTCACTGAAGGAGAAGAAGGGCTAGTCCATGGTGCGTGCAACGTTCTTGATATGTAGCCAAAAAAAATGACGTAAGCCCTGGCAACGCTTGGGGTGGCAGACAAAGTGGCACTTGATATGTGGCCTGGAAAACTGCGTAAGCCTTGGCAACTTTCGGGGTGGCAGATGAATACTCATTCGCAGGCCTCCAGTTGAGAAGGTGTACACTTGCCCAAATCATGTCACTATTGTGACAGTAGGCAGAGTTTCCTCCTCTGAAGCAGGCAAGCGTGCCCCATAGTCTCCGGGATCTGGCAGAACAATGCCAGGCAGCTTAGGAGAAGGGTTCTCAACCACACCACACCATTGAGACTTTCGTGACCAACTTAGGACAAGCTCTGAATGGGTCAAAGGTATGTGACTAGGGGTCAGGAGCCCGTCAGTGCTGAAATGCTGGAGTCTACATCACAGCTCTCCACTTGACATAAGGTGCCGCCATGCAACTTCGATGCATTCACAACAAAAAGTGAGACAAATGAGGACGTTTAGTACCATCGTCAAGTACAGTGGGTGAGTGTCAGACACACCTTCCTTACCAATAGCTGAGGATTTACTCTCCTTAATAGATCCCAATCTCCCACTGAGAGCTGGCTTTTTTCTTCCACCTGGAAGGGGGGCCGACATACTCCGTTGCAATGAGGCAATCATACCACTTGACTGAACTGGTGTTGGGTGGTGAGTGCGGTCATGCCACATGTTGTTTGTTGATAGGCGGAGCTTCGACATAGGCCCTGAAAAGAGTGGGGATCTTTCACGTGCCTTTTGCACACTGACAGTGGGTGTTTCGTGTCCCTGAAACAAACAGGACATGCCTCGTCAGCTGCCATCTTGTAGACCCAAAGCTGAGGGGAATTGAAAATTGGCACAATCAGAAACTGGCACTACTCAGTGTCAAGCATATGCTTCATATGCAAATGCTAAGAGGGAAACCGCTGACAACCCCTGCAGCACATGAATAGAGCAGGCATGTGGAATGTCCAAATGGATTTGAGGCCATGACAAGCCAACACACTATTCATGCAGAGCAGAGGAGGTGCAAAGTATGGGACTATAGAGCGAAAGAAGGACACAAGTATGACCAAGAGTTGAGACCGCGCCTCAGAGGTAGCTGGCAGCCAAATATGTCCTACCAAGGCAGCGAGCTCAAGCTGTTCTTACAGTTGAGGTCCCCCATTGGCCCCTCAGAACAACAATGCTGTAAGCCTTGCGACACCACACACTCTATGGTTTTACAGAGCTCATTCAGCTCGCACTCAAGGTAGGCTATAACATGTAACCCTACCTCAGGGTCTTCCAACCACACACGCTCGAGGTCACTGGCAGATACTGGAGCCGCAGTGGTGGCAATTCTGAGCCCTGACTGGCTCCGGTGTGTCTCAAAAGTGAGAAACCAGAAGGATGACACTGTCTTGGCCATTTGATGGAAAGTCACCTGATTCACAAGCAGTGTCCATGGTCATGATTCTTGCCTTGATAACGTACACCACGAGCGTTCCCATTAGAAATTCACAAATAGCCATTGAGAAAGCAATGCAGATTACATCATGGAATGCAGCAGTGCTGTGTTACTTTCAGGCTGCAAAAGAGAAATTACGCGAACTGACCAGGAAAGCAATGTAGCGCTGCAAAGAAAGGAAGCGGTTCTCGAGGAAAGCCTCCATGGGAGATTGAGCTTCGAGTATTTTCTGGACATCTACGTCAAATGCTTGCAGCACCCGGCTTCTGCTTGCAGGATCCTCAGCCTCTCCCTCCACCACCTGATAGGTGCCATGGGACAGGATTTCCATCTGCACCATGTATTGAAGGCCAGATTAGATTGTGCAAATCCATGCTCGCTTTCCTTGCCAATATGCGGCAATTCAAGCCCGACGCTTTGTAAGTGCACCACACACCTTCCTAAGTCCGAGTCGGCCAAATACGTGGACGCAAAGACAGCACAGAACTTGAAGACCAGATGCCGACGCCCTTGCAGTGGCCTGATGTGCATGCTCACATCTATCGTATTTTCCATGCAGAGTAGAATCTGGATTCTCTGTAACATACCCCAATCTTGTAAGCTTGCTGCATGTAAGCCTCCTTCAGGACATGATCGCCTACAACCTGGCTGTTAATGCCAACAAAGACACTGTGTCTTCCCAATGCAGCAGCCTGCCTTTGTAGTGCCAGTCTTTTCATCTGCCACACAAGAAACTTCTGAAGCTGTCAGTCAGCTCTAAAATGAGATTTGATGTATAGTCAGACTAAGAATGAAGGTGCTTGTTTGCCGCAACTGCCTCTGGCAGAGTTGTGTGTCACTGTACTATTGTCAATGTCCGTCAGGTACTTGACATTTTGTGATCAGATGGCTTAACATTATTCTTCCACTTTCAAATACTTCTGGAAAGAGCATTGCAGGCCAAAAGCTTGGATACCATTGGTGTGCACACCTATCATGGAATTGTGTTCTATTTAATCCTTACCGGGTCTTGCTCATGCACGTTGAGGAGCTGCTCGCACAGGAAGTTGGGCCTCCCAGAAGGAAGCGTCACGTGGTTGTCAATCAAAAGTTTGTCAGTGAAAGGATTGTGACCTGTGCCGCATCCAGAAGGTCCAGATGAGATGTCTACAAGCCTATGCCTCCATGAGTGTACAAGATGCCACGTAGGGATAGTAGACAGCTCGGCCAATCTTAGCTTCTCCTGTGAGGCCTACATGCTCTAACTGACAGGATGCATGCAAACACTTGGCAAATAGAACATACCAACTGTGAATGTCTCGGCGCCTACTCCCAAATGGACAATGCTCTTTGCCTGCAGGATTGCCAGCAGCACCCAGGACTCGCCTACAAAAAGAGAGAAGCTGGTGAGCATGTCACTTGTCTTCAGAGACTGCACTCTGATACTCTAAGCATCAAGGCTTCCTCAGCCTCACCGGCCACCTAATATCCAGATAAGAGCATTAGACAGGGTGAAAAGTAGGCAGACTTGTGTCAAAGTACAGGAACTGATGACGTCAAATTACCGGGCTGCTCGTGTCTGACTAGCAGAAAAAAGCAGACCCGCCTTCCTTTACCGCCTAGCCGATTACAAGCAGTTCAACGAGTGCAGATGGCGCCTCTGATTAACAGCTCCTCACAGTATGTGTTCTTCTAGAGTAGAGCAGCCCTTACACTTTGTCTGACTGCAGAGTCGGCCATCTGGCCGACCGACGGCCAAGAGTACCCCGCGAATCACGCGATGTGTAAAGCGATGCACAAGGTGGTCAATTGGATTAGCTCCGTGAACCTCAATGGTTGCAATGGAGTAGCTCAAGGCAAACTGCCACATGGCAAGCAAGTCATTGAGCAAGTCAGCAATGGAGGCCAGGCACATATGCCAAGCTGTCAACGATGAATATCTCTACTGCTTGACATGTATAGCAGAAAAGGAGAAACTACAAATACGAAGTCCGAAGCATTGAGGTCCTTGTCTATTCATCCCCTTGAAGGATCTTATCTGTCTTCTGAGACGCCTGGGTGTCTTAGTAATGCTTTGACAGTTCGGGTGAGGACGGGCACTGTACCAGCTTGGAGACATATATCTCCAAGAGCTGGTGGACATAAGGCACATCGCAGATGACCAAGGTGCGCTTTCCCATCCTAGCGAAGAGCTTCCTCCCCTGGAGCAAGCGCAAGATGATGGTGCACCAGAGTGGGATGAATATGTAGATCAAGGTGTCCACCACGCGCTGGAAGGGAGTGACTATTGCTTTCGTCTGGCCATCTGCATAGAAAGTGCAGTCACATGAACCTGAGCCCGAGTATGAGGTGCACAAGTATCTCTTGAGGACTTGGAGTCACGCTCGTGCTGATCAAAGGCTTGCCCATGTGACTGGCTCTTTGAGGTATTTACATCCATGAGGTGACAGACTGTGTGGGTAAAGGGCAGGTAGCTTGACAATGTGCACATGATGACTGGATGCTTGTCCTACAGCTAGCACTGCACCGCATGTAGCAAAGCGCAAAAGCTGATAAATCTGAGGGCCTCTTACGAGCATGGGTCCAGCGAAGAACAAGGTGAAGAAGCCCGCCATTGAGGATACCAACAGTAACGATGATGTACACAGCACCCATCATCCACACCACTGCTCCTTCAATGACATGTCGGCCCCACTGGAGAGCACAAGCACATGCGTGATCACTGTCACCATACTACGCTCTTTCTGCTATGCTGTTTCTGTCTCTCTTATGACCAGACCAGAACATAAGCAAGTGTAATTTTGTGTTATCTAGCAGAGGACCTCTTCACACCAGACCCTGTCTGGTCAGATATTGTGAAATGCAGACCTTCCTACACACACAGCCCCAAAGCATGGTACGTCACCAACCTGACGACCCTGTTTGACAAGCTGCAAATGCACCGGCGCTGAGCAGCTCCTGCCGTCAGTGGAATAACCTACTAGCTCTGATGCGCCCTCACTCACGAACTCGTCTCTGACCTGTAACAAGACAGAGCATCAGCATCCATCGCTTCGCTCTGGTGACTTACTCACTGGCTTGTTCAGCTTAACACATAAGGTGACTGCCTTGTTTCTTGATGAGGGCAGCCACCTGGGCTGCTTGACAACTAGGTAACTCATACACATGGCATAGGCAGCAGCAGCAATGCCTGCGCCCCTGTCACAAGTGCAACTTTGACCAAACAGCAGCCTTCAAGCAGCACAAAGCTTGAGAAGTAACAAGGAGATACTCTGTGCAGATCCTCGATATCTTTCCGGGAGAACCGCAAGCCAAGTGGGCCAGCCTCTTTTCCTGCAAGTATACATGCACGGGCCGATTACAATAGAAAATGAACTAAGAATAAGATTCTTGATTGTACTCCTGGGCTTCTGCACCGAATGAGCAGTTGTAACACTTACAGTTGAAATGGTAAGAGATTGAACTTACCCATGTCAATGAGAAGGCCATCGGTATTCTCAAACACTTCTCCACTCTTCCTCGTTGCAAGTTTCTTTCCCAAGAAGAGCATGAGCTCGGTCAGTGTATGATGTGCAGCTACTGCAGTTACAGTTGCTGGCTCTGCGGACCGCCAACTGGACACAACAAAATCATTAGGAAGCGAGCAAAGACCTGCACCATTTCCAGCTCTGGAAGACTGTATGAAGTTTTCTATTCTGCACAAATCTAAGTACCTCAGAAGATTTTGATCTGTGATCAGACAACTACCAGGGACTCCAGTCAGCAATACAGCAAATAATAACATGCATGCCAGTTACTAATTTACATGATGACAATGATCCAGCAAAAGTCATCCTCATTCTGCTAACCCAGTCGCTCAAGCAAGCGACTTCTCTCAATCCTTTCACAAGATATTGGCTTGAAGTTAATCTGAACATAGGAGACATTGACGCACCTAGCACATGTCCACAGCACTCGGCAGGACCATGGATCACCAGCACCAAAGGCTTGGCCTACAGCAGCTGACATCTTGCTATCTATCATCCCAACGCAGACAAACACTCTCCTGGAGAGTAATATGTATCATCAGGTGTCAAGACGGATCAGTCAAGAGGAACAAGAAAATCAACATCTCAGAAAGGTCTTAGGCCAAATCACCTATGAGCAGACAAAAGAGTCACTGAGATCTGCCAGTCACAACTTGCTTAGTGCAAAGCAACAGGCATGGGTTCCTGCTAGCTCTACTTGAGGACTTGTCGATAGAAGCTTTCTCGCCAGGGGGATTTGAGATACATAATTTGCTGAAGGGTTTGGTTGAGTTTGAGCTTGTGGTTGAGATTGAGATAGAGCAAGTTACCCAGGGCACTCCTTGAGAAGCACACGTGTTGCATGAAGCGTGGGGAATGTTTGCCCTGATTGACTGATGCACAGCACAATTGCCTTGCGCAAGGAGCTTGTTACCTGGCAAAGTATCAAGAGCAGTAATATGTGTACCCATGATTCGCTCAAATTACATGCAGAACATTGATGCAGACAAATGAACCTCATGCATGGGGCATGGCTTGACGGCAGGTTGAGATATAGCAGCACAACGAAAGGTCAATTGCAGCAATCCTCAAGGTCATTGCAGCAATACTCAAGTTTTTGAAGCAGACCCCCTACATCCTGTCAGTGGCAGTACAACTCAAGGAATCGAAGTAGACCTGGCAGAAACTGAATCCAGCTGTTGAGATCGCGCCTCTTACATTACCGAGGATCCCAATAACTTTATTTGCAGAGATGGGCACGACCTTCAATACTGGAAAGACTGGCGCATGAAATGACTTACATTAACGCGGAGCACTGGATAAAACTTGGCAAGTCACACTGCTACACTGCAACATGATTCTGACATATACGTACCATGAGCAGCAAGCGCCAATCATTGAGCAACCATAGCTTACAATTCTGCAGGTCAGACGCGAATTGCTCCCCCACCCAGAGGCTGGATTCCACGCCCACAATCAGTACATCTACTTCACTGGCCTGAGTTGCATTGCCTTTCTTCTCCTCCACCTTCTCCTGCCAGATATTTGATTCAATCCGTCAGCCGCAGGAAGCCTGTATTGCAATTTACTGTCAACATATTAAGCTGTGGTCAATCTGTCCCTTGCGTAGGTCTGATATAACTAGGTGGTGTCACTATGTCGCAGTGGCCAGTATCTTTATCTCCATGCCACGACATTTCTCTATCGTCCACACAGGTGCATGCACAAATGCTTCTTATGCTTCATGTCCATTTGCCATATCTTACTTACACCCAGTGTTGTCCAATCCATGCAGTATCTGACCCAAAAGCATGATAGCTATGGTAGTGCTTACACCTTGAGCAACTTCAGGAAAGCCGCTGCCGTTTGAGAGTTGCAAGAATGTGGTATTGACCACTCCCTCTGTATATTTGCGAGTACCCTTGGGATGTCCTGCAAGCAGGGGGCTATGCAAGACTGTGTGAGCGAATGGCAGGTCTCAGGTGTTTATCATCCACGTCGAGATGGAGCAGCACGTCTTATTTGTATGCCATGACAAGCAGCTGAACTCTCTGCATTTGCTGAAAGGCCTCAGATTGAGCACCTTGATGTCTTGATCAACTATGTCACCATTCTGAGGAGGTCCAGAAGATGGAATGTATGCATTGCCCTCCAGTGACACCAGCCTCCCGCTTGAGAAGAACTCTGCCTGTTGAGCACGACTTTATGCATTGATTAAACTCGTATGAGCAATACAAGTGATCTGCAAGCTCATGGGATGGTAAGCCTGCAGCTGATAGCTTGACAAGTACATTGTGGTTCTCTGCCATCGCATCAGATATCCAAAGCGCGATAGCGCCATATGTTGTCGAAAGAAGGTCAATGACACACTTTCTAACCACTGTATATGAGGGTCAAGCGCAGGGCTAGGAACGTACAGGAGTCACCGGAGATTGGCTAGCGTGCTTGAAGAGGCGAAGCTGGACATAAGGATTATCCGGAAATGGACATATGGATGCCAGCTCGATCTCTTCCAATTGGTAAATGGACTCACTTCTTTGAAGCTCTACTGCTACAGATGATGCGCTGGCACAATACGATACACGAGGAAAGAAAGGGTGGCTCTCAGTATCAACAACATAAAGAAGGTATGAACTGAGGATGACAGGGAGACGGGACGGGCTAACCTGCTGTCAGTCCGAGCTATACGTCTGTTTGACTTCCGTGCTGAGGTTGGCGGTACTGCAAAGACCTTTGGCAGCTGCATCTTCTGGTAGTTGTACAGACGGCCAACACCCTTAGCGGCAAAGAACTTGCCCCACGGCCGCAAAGCAGACACACCTGGTGATCCCGCTAGCTCTGGCCCATCCTTCATGACTGGAAGTGGGTCCATGCCATGCCCCCTGTAGTGTTCATTGAACCGGCTGTTGTCAGACCCCTTATCGGGTGAGTTACCGAGATGTACGATCTGGACGGCTTCCTCTCCAATAGCTTGCCTTGGCCCAGCAATTGAAGCAGAGGTAGCATTCGTGTTGACATCCTGTGGCAGCCCTCTCTGCCATGCTCGGCGAGCTTGAGTCAACTGGTCGCTTGCTTGCAGGTGGACGCCTGTCTTGACCTCAAATAATGGCTTGGAGACTTGACTTGTCATGCTGGCTGACGGTGGAGCCAAGATCACCTCGAGGACCTCCCCGTCCTCCTCGTTCAGCTCTAGCCTGCAGGTTGCACCACGTTCTGCATTCGATCCCTTTCTGAGAAGGGGAACCCTGAGAGCATGGCTCTCAGAAGAGTACATCACTGCAGATAGATCAGGACAGAATGCTATGGACAGTGGCTGATTCAAGGCAGCTAAAATGACACGGTCTGGGTCCAGCGTGCACGTGACGGCCAGTCCAAAGGAACCCTGTCAGTCCACTGTTCATTTGTCAGATGGTGCACAATAGCAGGAATATCACTCTACTACCACCGGTAGGCCCTGGCAACTCAGAACCATTCCGGCAGGCTCATTGCAAAAGCATGTGACGATTGCCAGAGCAACAGCTGCTTGTCAACGGACTTGACTGACCACCCCCCCAAGCCAAGCTCTACAATCACTACCTAGCACAGAGCTGCTAGGACTTGTCCATATAATATATCGATACACAGCTTCAGTAATCACAGAGTTCTGCTTGCATCTCCAATCATGTTGCTACACACCTTAGCACTTGCAAGGAATTTCCGAGTTGCATAAAATAGGTCATTGTTTCGGAAGTTGATGACTGTTTGTTTCACAAACTGACTTAAGGTCATATCGTCCATCAGCTCAATCAGATGTTTATGCCTGAGAGGTAGCGCCAGTCAAATGCAAGTCAGAAGTCTGAAGTCAGAAGGGCAATACACAACCATACTGCTACATATGCCAAGCGTCCCGGACTTGCAGGCATGTGCTAGCAAGGCCCACTGCAATCCCTGAAGGACTCGCTTAAGCAATCTTCACCTCTTAGGGGCTCTCCTCTCAAGCATTGGGCTGGCCTCCTTTCGCAGTGCATGCATAAGTGAGGTGATCAATTCACCCTCGTTCTCAAATGTACAAAAAGATCCAGGTGCAGGTGCAGGAGAGTCTGGATGGTATGGTCCAACATCCTTTGGATAGTTGTGGCCATGGGTTGTTGGGGAGCAGGATTCTGCATGTGAGTTGAAACTTCGCATGCTTGACTCTCTGCTGTCTTCTAAGTTGATTCGTCGCAAGATTCTGGAGCTCTCCAAAAATGTTGTGAAGGTTGTCTCGAATGTACTAGCTAGGATCTGCAGGACCTCTCGGCCAGGTGCCTGCGGACACCAACACTCCATAGGTAGATAGCGTCAGATGGTGATAAGCGGTAGTAATTCCAAGCGCAAGATGCTGATATAGTTGACCGAGTTATCTGAGTTACTCCAATAGGCTAGTTAACCCAGATGATGATTAGCGGCAGTTGTTTCAAGCACGAATTGCTTATATTAGACCAGGTTTGTTGAGTTGCATCACATCCCCTCACTAGGCTGTGTACTACTTGCAAAGGGTCCAGCTTTGTCAGCAGCTGGCATCATCACTGAAGCAGCTCCATACAGTCAAGCACAGCCTGACATCCTCGTGTCCTTGTATTGCAGTCTACATACTGCTCCCAGTCATGATGAGAGGTTTTGCACAGCTTACTTGGCTGGTATGGTGGCCGACTTGAGCCTGGTCAAACATTTCCTCAAAGGAGAATGCAACTGTCTGTCACAAACAAGACATGCCATCTTATTGTGGCATGATCTGATCTCTGTGGCATTGCTTCGTGATATCAGCAGCTAGCTGTTATCGATGATTACAGCAAGCCAAGATAAGCATCAAAAGCAGCAAAGAGCTTGTCGGGCAGTGGAGTAAGGACGAAGTAGGAAGTCCAGGACAAAGCATTGTCATATGCTGAAACTTCAGAGCATTTCTGAAGAGAAGACCTTCTGCAATGCTCATAGAACCACGCACCACTGTAATCTAGACAAGCTGGATGCACACAAGAGCAGAACCTTCACAAGATACATTCCAGCTTGTCATTCCTAGAGCAATGAGTACTGCACCTGGATATAGGCCAAGCGTAATGAGTGCAACCAGAGTCCCTGTGTGCGGAGGAGCTCTAGTAGTCCAGCTACACTGGTGCTGTCGCATGTCGCTGGCTGGGGGTAATCTAAAACCCTCTGTTACAGTAAGAGCGCCCTATCAGATTCTCATCAGTACATGAACCTCATGTTGATAGCATGCTGGCTGCCTAGCAGGGCTTAATGGCAGAAACTCAAGAATGTCGTCAAGCAGGCTGCTACTCTGAGCAGTCAGTCGCACTACTTGAGCAAGTATCAGCTAGCATCAGTCATGCTTACCTCCAGCCATGCCCCAATCTCTGCATGTGTGCGATCTCGCCCGTACAAGTTCCAGTACTCAAAGTCGCCATTGTGGGTAACATAGAGTCCAAAATTTTCGGATATGCAATGTACCACTTGATGATTGGGTGGACTAGTGGCACGCCACACCTTCACAGGCCTTGTTGGGGTCCACTGATGGGGATGTGTCTCTCTAGGAGAAGGGATGCTTGAGGTTGCACTGCCAGTCCGCAACATAACGTGGTTACTGTTAGGGTCCTCTGACAGTATGAGTTAGCAGTCGGACAGTCTCAAATGATTGACAAGCGCGCGTAAGAATGCATAGGGCCGGCTTACAAGCTAATAAGCTTGCTAAACCACCTGACAGTGACATAAGGGAAAAGCAGCTACTGGTCACAGCTACACAGGAAGAAGCTGTTCAAGCAAGCCGTTTCCGCGGGCAACGTGGACAAAGGAAGACCAATCCCGAAGGGAAGATGTGAAGCCTATGTCAAACATTCTTCAAGTGACGTACAAACGAGTGTGGCCCACAAAGAGAGCAGGTAGATCTTCCATTGCTTGCCCTCGAGACCAAATGCTCGCAGCCCAGAGCCAGACTTTGGCAAAGAACAATTTGTAAGAGAACCACATCAATAGCTGTGGAGAGCCACGGCAATGAAGATTCAGCTTGAAATATCCAGATACAAATATTTACTAGCAGATACATTAGCAAGCCTTATTGATAATCACATACGTAATAGATAACACTCCCTCGCCTGACCCCAGGTATTACAGTTTGCATGACTCTTCCTGGCTTCAGCATAGACAATCTAAATGCGGACCCAGCAAGGTAGCCTAGGCCCAACAAATACAGAGATCGCAGGCTTCTTCGTGCACCTGACTGACTTTTGGCATTGACCATGAGCAGAGTGAAGTCAGGACATGGGCATGCAAGGCAGATCTCCTCTAGATGCATACCTCATTGGATGCTAGCACTGCGCAGCTCACAGCGATACTCGCTTGTGAGCCCTGTCAAGGATGATGAGAAAGACCTTCTACATGATATAAGTGACATGAGAAATGTCATATTGATTAGCAACTCACTGTATATGAGACAGAAGCACGCTTCGTCGAGGGAACCACCCTTGTGCGAACATCTTTCACATAATTGCCTGCTGAGAGGAACGTCACCAGGCCACCTGACTGACCTCCTCGCTGCATACTGATGCTGGCCATGGCCTCCACGATCTTCAAAGGTCTCAGCCCCTGGAGCCTGGTAGACGACGAAAAGGAATGCCGCTGCTGTTACTAAAGAGCGGCTGTAGATGACAGAGGAGCACTAGCTGCTTCAGCTGCCGCAGGAAGCTGAGCTAGTTGTGCAACTCTACTCATGTGCGACTGAAGTTTCATATGTGCTCTCCACTCCCTTATATCTCAACTCCCTGATGTATGGTGCGGACAGCAAGTCTTCTATGAGGCTTGCATATGGACAAGCAAGCACTGGTGGCAATAGCCTATGCTCAAAAATCTGCTCATGTGAGGGACAAGCAGGTCTATGACCTGCTTAGTTTGCAATTTGCCAGGAGGAGACCGAAGTTGCCACAAAAGTAGGTGCCACTTGTTGGTATTCCTAGCAGAGGCCCAACAATATCTGTTGCAAAAGCTCCAACAACGCAGATGCAGCTTCCCTGCGCAGGACATTATTGCATGCATGCAGGGGCAAGTTTTGACTCAGATTCCTTCTCAGACAGCAAGAGAAGCTCCATGGTAGTCAGCTCTCCTGGATGGTATCTTCAGGCATAGTAAGTCCAAGCAACGAGTAATTACCAATGTGAAGCTCTTTGCAAGTTCACGTATCATTGATGTTTCTGTATGCAGGCAGAGGGTCAAGTGTCATTTCTAACCCCATCAATCTCTCTGTCTCTTAACTGTAGATTCATTGACAACGTGATGACTGGTCACAGTCATTGAGGTCTATATGACATAGTAAGCAGGAAGCAAGAAGCATGTCACATGCACAGACGGCTTTCACAGCAACAATGTCAGTGAATGCATGCTCAGCTTGTGAGCTGAACACACATTGCTGGCTTTCAAGTCGGAGTCTGAAAATCAGTCATACTGTCCGCGACCTTTCGAGGGCTGCAGGATCCATGTTGTTGAAGCAGCTGCTGAGAACACCATACTGCAGGCAACAACAGAACCTGAGTGAGTGATTGCAAACTTCAGCTTTGGGAACTGTTGATAGGTAAGTTGATTGAACTTCCAATGAACGACTGGGAACAGTCACCAGCAAGCATGGCGCCAACGAAGCCACTTCTTGCATACAAGCAGACGCTGACTGCAGCATTCTGGACTTTGAGACCTGCTGGGAGTATAAAGCTCGAAGCACAGTCTCTCAAAGCCAAGACTTTGACTTGCGCCTTTGAACGTAGATGATGGTCAGGACAGATTGCAGCTTCTCAAGACCCTGGCACACCAGGTCTATTTGACTCACCTGGTCAACCATCCACTGAGATGGATAATTGCATCCTCAGAGCTCAACGACTGGCAGGTCTTGAGCCCGCAGCTACTGAACATGCGCTGGCTTGTGTCTGAAGCATTGGGAAAACGAGGCTTGGATGTGCTGCCCTTCGCTCTTAGCACGTAGGGCTGAAGTGCGGCGAGGCTGGACGAGAGAGGCGAAAGGCTTGCCCACCATGACAGAGCTGGAAGGTAGCACGGGTAGTGAAATATCAGCTGAGAGCTAGTGTTGCGCTGTTGAGGCAAGCACGAGATCTTTGAGTAGCTTTGCTAATTGTCAAACCAATCAGTGAGCATTGTCTCGTTGCATGGACTTCACTTCGTCCTTTCAATGCAGGGCATATCTGGATAGCTGCTTAAGCGCATTCCCTGCCTCTTGCATAGCTGAAAAGGTCTTGCTGTCAAATAGCCGAAGGAATCTGACCTCGTCACCTGTGAACCCTTTCTCTGTGCCTACTCCGACTATCTTCGGTCTACATTAATACTCAAGAGAAGAACGTGAACCTGGTCTTGTACCGCACCTGGTACATTGCCCCGCAGGTTTGAGAGTGTGATGAAATCGGAAGGAGACCCAAGCAGGGCTCCTGATGCAATATGACTGCACTCATGAAGCAGCATGGCGATCACCATGCCAGCGCGGAATGCCACAGCGTCAGCCAGCTCGACCAAGAGGCAGTGTAGAACGACAGAAAGCACCTGCAGCAGACATATGACGTCTCTCTCAGAAGGCGGCCAGTACGTTATTGGTGAAGCTACAGATCACCATCAGCCAACACGTGACTGACTATCAACCTAGCAGTCTTCCTCCTGCTAGGGCTTCGCATGTAGCCAAGCATCCAAGGTCATGCTTGGCAATGATCAATGCCACATGGTGTCGAAGTCTGCTGCGCACTGAATGAGTCAGCCGGGGGGCATCTGGAAGGTGATATGTCCGAGTTGCCAGTCATATTGCCGAGGGCCAATGACAAAGCCAACAGATTGGTCATGGCCGCTGATTGGACGAACGAGTCGTGCTCTAGTGACGAGCAGCAGACCGTCAGCAGCTGAGCCCTCACTTCCGGGAGGGAAAGGAGGGAGAGGGAGCTTCGATATATTCACAATAATGGACCTTCATTGCTGGACTGACCAATGCAGCTGGCTTGGCCGAGAGGCCTCATGGACTGGAGGAGGCGAAGAACGAGCGAGGCTCTCAAGTGTGGCGTCCTCACCTCGCCTGTTGAGGAGAGCTGCAGGCTGCTGCCCCCGCCAGCACCGAGTGCGCGGCAGAGGCCGGCGAGCGCCGGGCCCAGCAACGGCGGCACGCCGGGGACGGCGGCCAGGAGGTGCAGGAGTAGCGCCATGGCGCCGCGCCGCGCCGTGCCGCGGCGGGCCTTCCGAGCCCGTGGCGTGCGCACGATCAGCCTCAGCTGCTCGCGCCCGGAGGCGGCATGCCCCCCGCCTCGAGAGCCTCTAGCCGTCGGGGGAGCCTCGCGCCGCCATGCGTGACAGAGCGCCCGGCGGCGGCGGCGGCGGGCGCGGCGACGGCGGCGGCGGCGGCGGCGGCGGCGGAGCTCGAGCTCCGGAGCTCGCGCGGGAACTCGTCAACGGCGGCCCTCGTCCTCCCTCCTCTGTCCCTCCCCATTACTTCTGAGACCGGCTACGCTGTGAAGGTAGCCGAACGGAAGAAGCTGCACAAGTACAAGGACCACCCGGCGGGTGATACCTTTTACCCCCTGGCCATGGACATCCATGGGTGTTACGGGGGTCGGTGGTCCTCGTTACTTTCGCTGCTGGCCTCTCAAGCTGACCAGCGGCGCCGGGA
>WELB01000250.1:42015-74754 GCA_009602725.1 Spirogloea muscicola
AACGGTGGAGGCGGCGGCGGCCCCGCCGGCGTCCAGGTCCTGAGGGACCGGTCCAACGCCCCGCCGGCTGCCTCCGGCCCCGGACGCCGCCGCCGTCGGCAGTCTCCGGCAAAGGCCACCTCGGCCAAGGCAGCGGCGGCGGCCGAGAGCACCGGCAGCGGCGCCGTGGTGTCGGCGGCCTCCACGGCAGCCGGATGCCACCTGTCTGCGGCGGGAGGGGGGAGGGAGGCGGAGGCGAGCGGCGGCAATGCCGGCGGCTGCGGCAGCCCGCGGCCTGCCGGCGGCGATGCCCGGGCCGCCATCCAGGACCTCAGCGCCGCGCTCGCACAGGAGGCAAGCAGCCGCCCGGCCTCCATATCGCCCCACATAATAATGAGAGTCCTAAAGTGATATTCATGTCGCACATTAAAGAAGAAGAGACTGACTACCCATAATCGGTGACAGAATTCTCTACTCATATGGTAGAAGGATGCAAGTAACTGTACATTGCGGAGACTTAGTAGAAGCCAAAGAAGGTATACAAGACATTGTTAAGAAAACAATGTTAAAAGAGAGACTAAGATCACAAACTTAACTCTCAATGCGTGGAGCCGAGCGCCGAGCAGGTCGCGGACGCCCAGCACGTGGCTGCTGCTGCTGAGTCCCCCGCGGCGGCGGCGGCGGCGGCGGTCCTGCCGGAGGACCCAGCTCTGGCGCTGCTGCGTGCAGAGGCTGCCGGCGCGGCAGCCGCCATCACCAAGGTCCTGGCGGCGGTGCGTTCCCCTCTCTCCTCTGCCCATCAGCTTGGCTCGGCAGCAGCCGGCAGCTTGGCGCTGACCGGCAGGATGGCACTGGACGGGTGCTGCGGCGACGGCAGCGGCAGGATCAGAAGCTGCTCACACCGCCGACTGTCGGCAGAGGCGCAGAGCCCGTCGTCGCCGCCGCGGCAGGGGCCACCCTGCATGCAGCGGCGGTAGAGGCGGCGGAGCGGCTGACGGCGTTGCAGGCGACCGCTGCCGGTGCCGGGTTATGTCCTGCCATGTGCACGTCACCATGGCGCCTGGAGGCCTGTGGCGGCTCCCTGGCGCTGCCGCCGTCGCCTTTGGCTGCAGCACCGGCAGCGGCGGCGGCAGCAGCGCGCCACGACACTGCGCTGGCGGCCTTCTACTTGCTCTCGCCGCCGCCGTCGTCCTCGTCAGCAGCGGCAGGCCACTCCTCAGC
This sequence comes from Spirogloea muscicola, assembly GCA_009602725.1. NCBI lineage: Eukaryota > Viridiplantae > Streptophyta > Zygnematophyceae > Spirogloeales > Spirogloeaceae > Spirogloea > Spirogloea muscicola. The sequence continues at coordinate 43,216 of WELB01000250.1, forward strand.
CAGCTGCCGGCCATCCTCGCCAGCGTCCGTGACGGCAGCAGCTGCAGCATCGCCGCCCGACACAGAGCTGGAGGGTATTCTGCGGCGCATCTCCTGGCCGCCAGCGCTGGCGGTTGCTACCACGCCGCCGTCCCATCCCACCTTGCTGGCAACGGAGCTGGCCGTGGCGCTGACGGCCGTGACGGCGCGGGCGAGCCTCAGTGACGCCATGCGCAGAGCTGTGGACAGCCTCCTTGGCCCCGTGGGGGCATCGCCGCCACCGGCAGTGGAGGCGCCGCAGGGCAGCGGGGCACCGGTGGCGGCAGCAGCGTGGCCCGTCCTCTCAGAGCACCTTGCCGAGGATCTCATCACTAGCCTCGAGGCAGCCGCGGCCAAGGTATTGGCAGCATCGCAATATTGGGACTGCAATTAGCAGTTTGGGTCTGGGATGTTTGTTTGTTGGCAAGAGCTTAGGCTCCTTCCGGCATGCCAGGAACGATGTCTTAGGCACTTTAGGAATATCAGACTGTGCATGTCAAGGTGGTCATCATTGGGCGGCACTCATTAGCTTGTTCCAAGTTCTAAACGATTTCTTTCTTATGGTCTGCCAGGTGGCGGCATTGGAGGAGGAGGTTGGCGTGTTGCGACTGCGCTTGGTGGCAGCTGATGGCAAATCGACAACGACAGCAACAGCGCACAAGGTACTCTTCAAAGCACTGGCAGCTGCGGCAGGTAATCTGTCAAAGACTTCGCTACGGTCTCCAGCAGCAATGCTTTGCTTATGCAAGCGCATCAACCTGAGGTGTGCAGTCTCCCATACTGGCTGGGCTTCAGCAGCAGCCATTACCACCAGGCGAGGAGCAGCCAGAGTGCCGCATTGATGTCAGGCGTGCGTATGTTAGTGGAGACGCCAGTACCGACTTCACGATACACGAGAATGGCGCCTTTTCGGAGAGCAGCTCGCCGGAGGCAGTCCTTCGGGGCCTTGACTGGAGCCTCCCCACCACGCCATCGCCGCTGCAGGCTCGAGCAGCCACCGTCCATGCAACAGTGTGATACACACACTGCCGAGACTGCGCTGCAGCTGTGGCTAGCGCTGTATAAGATAGCGGCCAGCCATCCCGGACCGGCCCGGCTGCAGTAGGAGCTGCCACAACACTATCTGGATAGAGTTCCATAGCAACTGCCTGTGCCACATTGTAGATGCTTCATCCAGGTTGCGGCCGCATAGGCTTTACTCCAGGAGGCGGGAGGAGCTGCCTGGAAGCAGGCCTCCTGCCAAAACCCAGACTACCAGAGACCCCACCGTGGAAAACAATCAATGCTGCCCTGTGCAGTACGACCAGGCTCATGGAGTGGGGTTTGAGTGGAGGGAGGGGCCTTGTGGCCATGCTGGTGACTGATGTCTTATATACAGGGGCGCCAGGGAGGCCTGGCGGCTGCCTGCACCATTTCGGGCTGCTGCCCTTGCAGTGTGCCGGCTGGCACTGACCTTGGGACAAGCTGGGGTGGCAAGCAATGGCAATTGTCAAGTGGGGACCAGGCGCCTGATGCCGAATCTCTGAGCGAGCTCAACAGGTAGACACCTATGGTGCCGGCGGCACCGAGACGGCCGTATATCTACATTGCATGGAGGGCAGGGAGGAAGAGGGGAGTGAGGGAAGGAGGTGAGGAGAGAGGCGCAGGAGCGCCACCCCATGCGGTACCCTCACCAATTCTCTTTCATGATACGCTTCTTCTCGAGAATGAATTTGCCCTCCTTGTACTTTTGCGTCTCCTCGTACGCCTTCTCGTACTTCCATCCCAGCACCTCCTGGCACTGCGAGCAGTAGATGTCGGCGACGGTGTGGAGGCCGGTCATGAGCAGGCGGTCTTCCTTGGGCCCCACCTGCACATTGACCACGTTGGAGACGAGGAACGCACGGCCATGCCGCCCCTGCCAACCGACCGGCATGACCACAATGAGAACCGTCAGTGGGCCTTCTGCTTCATTCCTGCACGGTTCAAGCGACACAGTGGTGCCGGCAAGGTCAGAGTGGCACATATTGGGGTGGAGGGCGGCCTGCGACCACGGCGCTAGGCGCACGAACCAATGCCGATATCATCTGTAATGGGATTGCTGATGTCCCGGCCAGTGGTGGCCTGCTGCTGTGAGCCCTGGTGACCTCTATCCGACTCGGACGGTCATCAGGCGTGTGCCAGGGCAGGGACGACAGGACAGACGAGCGGAGACGACGTGCCGCCAGACACGCGCTCCTGCGGCCGCCGCCGTCATGGTGAGCGGCAGCGCAGACCCCCGCGGCCGCAGCAGAAGGGCCCGAGTGGGAGGCAGCGGCAGGAGCGTCCGCTGTGGCCCTTTTAGAGCTGAATTGGCAGAGGCGCTCGTCGCTGACTGGTCCTCGAGCGGCGGCGCCAGCGGCGGCCCACGATGTGACATGCACCGACGACGACGGCGGCGGCGACGGCAATTGTGGGCTGGCGACGGCGCGGGAGGCGGCCCGGCTTGTGAAGCGAAGGCGCTTGGCGGCGGAGCGGCGAGAGCGCAAGGCCACGCAAGGCCATGGCGGCGGCGGCGGCGGACCTGGAAGTACTTGGAGATGATCTCGTCGTGGTCCGCGTTGGGGCTGCGGCAGTTGCTGCAGCTGTAGATGCGGGACCCGGAGAGGTACTGCAGGAACAGGCGCCCCATGGGCGCCGCCGCCGCCGCCGCCGCCGGGGGGCCCGCCGCGGAGCGCGGCGCGGGCGGCGCCGCCGAGCCCGGGCGCTCGGGACGTGGTGGGGGAGCGTGGCTTAGCTTCACGGGGCTCTGCGCCATGGGGTCCTCCAGCCCCCAGCCCCTCGGATTTCCTCCAGCGGGAGGAGATTCCTTAGGAAATGCCCCCCGCGTGGTGGCATCAGGGCTTGTCAGGCTTGTCAACACTGCCGTCCGGTATTCGGGCGTCACTTAGCGGCCTCTGCGTTTCTGACTCGTGGTTACTGAGCGGGTCAGCTTAGCGGCAGGTGATGTAAGTCTGTCGATATGCTTGCCTTCAGATTTTCCTCTTGGGCTTTTAACCCGGCTTGGCCATTCAGGCCCTCTATCACTCAATACACACGCCATTCTCTTGCAGAGGCACCTCACGCGAACGCCGTCGACAGTGTTGCACCAAATGTTGCATTGCATTGTGCCATTGGCGCGCAAAGACAGCTCTCAGTGGCGGCAACTAGTCGCTCTTCACGCCAACGGCGAACCTGACAGTCAGGCGGTGTCCAGCCCCTATCCTCAATGGGCGAGCCCTTTCTTCTCTTACGCCACAGTCTCAGGAGATCGTCGCGGGATGGGGGCCTAGACGTCATGCTCACACCGTTATTCGGTGTCACGTCTTCCCTTGTTGATTCCTTTTTCCATTGTCCATTCTTTTTGGGTTGGCTTTGCCAGCCCCTCTTCTCAATGGGCGAGCACCTTCTTTTTTAGGCTGGCCTCGCACAGCCAATCCTTTTGCGCTTAAGGAAGAAAGAAGTGGCACTCCCAATGGGGGCAAGGGCTGCGAAAAACCAGCCCGAGAGAAAGACGCTTCTGGTAGAGGGCGATGGCTGTTGTTTTTAAGCCAGCCAGCCCAGAATATAGTTCGACAAAGTTCGAGGTCATTTAAGGAGCTGTCTCTTCCATTGGGACCCTGAAATCCAGCTGATGGGTCGTAGTGATCAGGCTCGACCACCTCACGCAAGCTGGCGCGTGGCACACTCTCGATGCCCACAGTGGCCGGCGCTAATGGAAGCCAAGCTACTGAACAGGCTTAGACGAGTCCACTTCACACCGTCGATCACAGGGCCTCTTTGCATCGTGACGGCTGGTCTTATCGACTCATGGGGCGTTAGCGAGTGTTAGCTGCTGTTTCAAAAGGCCAATCAGGTGGCCCCGCAGGCGGGCCCCACGCCTGCCGGATGAGGCAACACGTGGCACCACGTCGGGCGCCGCTCGCCGCACGAGGCCTCCTCTTCCGGGTGACTTGATTGGTTGCCAGGCCGCCAGGTCGATAAAAATGAGCCCACGTGTGAACACGGACCTTTGTCAGGCCAATCAGGGCGGCGGGTAAGGGGGCCATCGTGGAGGCAAATTGAGGGGATTTGGGAATTCCGCTCTTGCCGTGAGCCTTCTGGCCAACAGAATCCGAGATGCCGGGCAACGCTGGGCCGTCGAAGCTCGGCATTGCCGGGCAGCCTCTCGCCAGGCCACATGGTTCCGGGTCCCAATAGAAGAAAGTGCTCGCCCATTGAGGACCCAATAGCCTTTTCCAGTCTCTGCTCAACGGAAGAAAGTGGCTCTGCCAATTCTGGGAGTGCCACTTTCTCTGCCAATGGGGGCGAGGGCTCTGAAAAAGCCAGCCGAGTTGACTGGGTCCGACAGAAATTGCTCGGCCGTAGGTCCGAAAGGGGCCGAAAAAGAAAAGCGCGGCCGAAATGACTGGTGGCTGGGAGAAGCCAGCTTAAAAGGAATGGACAAGGTCAAGAGGACCCGAATGGCGCAGAAAGCAGGGGACTAAGTGCTAAGACGAGAAAAAGCGGTTGCTCGTGTTCTCGCACGAGAACAGACTCTTTCCAGTTGTGGGCGATGGTCCACGAATCGACTTGTTCAATAGTGGGCCTGCTAGTTTAAGACATACTGTAGCGACACGCAGGTAGGAGCTGAATGCGTTCTTGTTAGATCAGAGGGCTGGGAGGTTATAGGGGCAACCCGCCACACCCTGTAGCGCCGCCACTAGGCAGCATCTCCACCTCCTGGGCACACGCCGCAGACTTGCCTCAATCTGGTAGCCACCACGGTCTCCACAGCGAGCCGGCAGCTTGCCGTGCCACAGCAGCTTGCTGGAGAAGGCAGCAGCAGGGCTGCGCTTCTCTCAGAGCTCCACTGACTCCGACCTCGCCGTCAGCTCTCTGCTCCACAGCTCTGGTGCTTCTCCATGCCACCCTCCCTCCAAGGTGCATGGGGATCGCCCCAAGGCCCGCCCTGTGAGAAGTGTGCCCAACGAGGGATAGCCAGCATGCTGCCGGGGGCGTCTCACATTCAGGTTTAACTCTAAACCCTAAAGGCTGAGCATGCCGCCAGACATGCACAAGCGCTGAGCATGCCGGGAGCATGCGAGGCCACCTGGACGAGCCTGGACGGAACAGAATGGAATGACAGCGGCACAAGTGTCAGGGCGGCACGTACCACACGGCACGAGGCTAGTGGCCATATCATCTGGTAAGTTTGGGCCGACTTGCCCACAACTATCTGAACACCATGTAGTATAAGCAATAAGAGCACTCTTTGGCACTGACAGATAGTGGTGACATTACATGTACAATCACCTATACGATTGACAGATGACAACTCCAAGCGGGGTCGCTGTGTGCATTCATACGTCCAGTACCATGGCCTGAACAATGGCCTTGCATAGGTAGCAAGGTACTTCGCAACATAACTAACCTCCTCCTGCAAAAGTCATCACATAAGTTGGTGTAAAGGTTGGCGCAATGAAGAGCCATGACCTTTGCCCTTCACCAAAGGCAATACACAGGCATCCCCAGACGTTCGAAACCTCGAAGGAGACTAAGCACAGCTCAAATGCATGCCTACACACCTATACTTGTTGACAAGGTTAAGCATTTGACCATAAGCATTGCACCAGTCCAGCCAACGTATCACCAGTCATAAGAGGTCGCAGAGAGGAAGGCAAAGTCGTCACAACATACGGCCAATGGTCTAGACGTGACTGCATATGAGAATACATACTCTTACAGGGAGCTTGGTTGCAGACAGGTTGCAGATCGATCACACGTGATAGCACATGGAAATTGAAGGTGGTGTATGGTTGACTATGTGCAAAACGTATGCTGCCTTTGCGCGCCCCACCCCTCTGCAGGACAAGCCATATACAAATGCATCATGGAGAGCCTTAGACAAAGTCTCAATGAATTTCAAAAATGTGGTCGAAGATTGGCGCATAAGCTATCATTGCACATGCTTGTTGATTGAAAGCCGAGCATGTCAGAGATCACAGATGGCAGCGACCTCAGCTTGAGTTTCCCTAATATGGAGGCTTACCGACAGGCAAGTAAGCCGAGGAAGGGTTTCTAGTGGGCAGCCGCTTTCATAGCCAGGGCATCAGACTGAGTCAGGCAGACCCAATCAACTGCAATCACCATCAAGTAAGACAGAACGTGAAGGACCAAGTTTCCAGATGACATCACAACATGACATGCACATCATATTCTTTCGATTAAAAAGCCCATACTAACAGTCTCAGAGGTCAAAACAGCCCTTCCCACAACATGGCTGCCTTCTGACTTGTGGTGGCCAAACGAAGGAGTCGAACCTGGGTAGCACCGCCTCATCAAACACATGACCAGCTTGAAAGTTCATCAAGAATGACCATGTTGCTGAAAGGTAACTTCGTTGCAACATCGTCAATGAAGATCACTCATCGCTCTCTGAGTCCGGCTGTGGTACAAATCGTCGATGATGAGTCCGAGGTGGTAGGGCAACTTCTTGTAGGACGTTCGTTTGATAAGGCTTCCCACTCATTGCCATCAACATGCTTGCTACACAGGACCACAAGGAGAAGTATATTATGTTCTACGAAATACATAGCCCTCCAACAGACTTGTTTTTATGGAAAAAGTCATGCCCTTGCAAACAATACATTCAATTGCTATGACTATATGCAAAAGCTTATACCCAATTCATGCAGGTAGCATAAGTAGCTCACCAGTACTCTCAAGCGCTTCCTGAGGTGGCTCCAGCTGCTGTTGTGTATCTTCATCATATGAATGATCGCTGCTACCAGGAGCACTGCTGTCAGGCAAAGTTGCCTCATAGTTTGCATACCAGAAATCCTGGGCATGCCTGTTTTGGGCGGCATTGAATTGCTGCTCGTGAGATTCAGCAACATCCAACCATTCGTTTGGTGGTGTGACGTGATTGTCTGTGGTCGTCTCATGAGCAGCATGTGTGGCTTCATGAGATTCTCTTTGGCCCCAATTCGAAGATGATTCTTGCTCTCTGTCCGCATGCTCTCTCCTCCTTGCTTGATCTGAAGCTAGCACATCAATGGCTTCTTCATCGCTGTCACTCAGCAAGATGAGTGAGGCTTCTGCACCGGTGCCAATCGGTTCTGCATTTCCTCCATTGACTGTTGGTGGGTACCTCTCTGCTTCATCCATCTCGTAAGGAGTTACCTCAACAGCGCTGTTCCCATGGCCAACATGGCTCCCATTCAAAGCACTCGTGATGGCGGCCCACGAACCATCAGATGACCGTCGAAGTCCCAAACGAAGGGGTTGTTGCAGCTCTTGTTGCTCAACCTTCACATTCACGCGCGAAGCTCTGTGAGAGACATCATAGCCATTTTCAAGAGGTTGCTGTTGTGGGAAGGTATCATGGTCGATGCCTCCATCCAAAGAGCGCCACTTTTCTTGTGATCCTGAAGGTCCTTCTATGAGCGGTCTCCATGACCCATCCGCTTTCATCTCTACATCTGTAACCTCCTCAGGGTAGTCCTTCATCTGCAGGCCCAGTGTGATACTCTCAGAGATGGGAATTGGAAACAGTGTTGTAGGAATTAGGTACAAAAATCTCTACCGCAGTTCACAAATGTCAGAAGGCAGGACATACCAAAGTTGTGATGCGATTGAAGCAAGGGTCGATGATGAGGTGCTGCAAGCTGTAGTTGTGCAAGCAGATAGGACATTGCCACTGCACAAGGAAGCATGCATAGATTATCAGTGCAATGCATAGCTACATGGCAAGTGGATCTATTTTTGTCGATAGCTATGCGGAATGTTTTTGTCAACAACACAAGATAATATAGATGAAGCAGCACAAGCAGAATAAGGCATGAGGAGACTTGAAGACCTTGCGGGCCCTTTGGTTTATTGAAACAAGCGTGTGCAAGTCAAAGCAACCCAAATGGAGACAAGGTCGAAAACGGCCAGCGACTTTGATTCGCGATCCACTCATCTGTGCTCCAAGAGGATGAACATGCAATTCTTTACTGAAATCAGTCGAACATGTAAGAAGCAAAAATGGGTCACAGCACCAGCCAAAGAGTATGATGCCTTCTGATTATATCACATGTAAGCAACCAGCCGATGCACATGCCTCCTGAATAACCATACCGGGCAGCGGAGTGAGACGACGACTTTGTCAGACACAACTTCTACATCACTGTCGCTGCCGTCTCCATTGCCATTCTCGCTTGGTCCCATCCCCAGACATCGGCGTATTCGAGCAAGTGCAGAGAGAATATGTTCTCCATCTTCCTCCCTGGGTATCTGATCTAGGACCTGGAAGCATGAAGATGACACCAGCATTCAACATGATGCACCAGCATTCAATGATGCTTAAACAGCAACAACAGAACACAAGCAACACAAGAGTATCATACGGTGACCTGCTCGAACGACAGCCGTTGGATGATTCGCACGCCAATGCAGAAGGGCCTTGCGTCATAAGCAGACATAGACAAGCGATTGGTCCCCTCACGAGTAACTGCTGTGACCTGTTCCGAAACCATGTCCAGCATCGGTCAGTTTCGCTTAGGAGAACAAAGTCCCTGCACCATGTGAGCAATAAGTACCGCCGTATTGGCTAACATCCAACAACTCCAGCAGTGTCTGCAGCGACTGCACTTACCGAGGGTCCTTCGTCTCTTCCATTGATGCCTAAGAGTTGCTGCCCAGGTCGGCTGGTAACACGAACTGGCATGCCTGTCAACCATGCCAAGCAAGAGTTGCAGCATCCCTGATACAGAGCTTGCTGACATTGACAACAATATGGCGTCAAGTAGCACCAGACTGCAATGCTTATGTAGTGCTCTGACACCAGAAACATTCAAAGGCTATGTTGTGTGCATGTTGTATGCAAGTACTTGCAAGAAGGTAAGTCCACAATTATTCGTACATACCGTTCAATCGGAGGTCAGCATATGCAGGCCAGTGCATCCGCAAGGGGACTGGGTCGTTGAGTAGAGCACACCAGACCTGCTTCGCAGTATCTTTGTCAGCAAAGCCTTCAGGTTTGGTTGGCTACCACAGCTCAAGGACATGAAAGTATTGCAGCACACCTGAAGATCCCAAGAAGCATGATGCAGCTGGTCTCGTTGAGCTCTTGAGAGCACGAAGCCGCGCTCCACACTTTGAAGAGGTGTGCTCCTGTACTTAATGGGGAAATCAGCGACCCAATTGCAGACACCAGCCTTCCTAGTTTGATAGCTGCTGCATTGGTAGAGCCCAGCAGCCGTAGCCAATGGATCTATCACTACGGCGTACATCCGAGAAGGTGTTGCTGCTGCTTGTGTGACCAATGAGGGTCAAATGATCTCTAGGATTCATCAACTTACCCATCAGCTTTGGCGGGCATGATGCGGAGCTTTAGGGGTTGCAGAGGATTGGCCTCAGTAACAGAGAACCTGATAGAAAGACAAGTCACTGGGCATTTGCATCATACGCAGCGACTAGATATGTAAAGGTCACGACATGAAGAAGTGCAGCCAACTGAGCTGAATGGACCAAAGTGCTCACGGATCCCCCTGACTTATTCGGCAGAGCTCGCAGAAGAAGGTGGAGGGCAAGTCCACGTGAGCTTCCTCTGCGGGCTTCAAGGGGGCCAGCACACAGCTGACATGTTGCCAGACTCCACACTCTCCATCACACTGGACTTCCCGTGTGTTTTGCAATGTAAGCACGCAAATGCCGTGTCAGCTCATGATATTTGCATCGCTTGTGAGAGGACTGCATGCTCTGTTCAGCTTGCGACTTCTGCAAGAGACAGAAGGGCGCAGACAGGCGCTGCTGCTGCAAAAGCCTGGATAGAGCCGCACTGCTCGCAACTTGGGCGAAGGTGCAGTCAAATCTGCTGCACCGAGCAGGCCACGCATGGGCTTGGGAGATGCACGGTTGCTACAGGAAGTGCACGATTTACCTGGATCATCATTCCTATGTCGGCAGAGTTGCCACAAGGGCAGCGTATGACCCCGTCGCCAGTGGCTCTGTCCTTGGCCAACCTCCCAGGGCGAGCCGCAGAATTTTCCGCGCCGCTCATCTGCGGCCTGCCCTTCCCAGCAGGCTTGGGCTTGGTGCCAGCCTGCATGTTCCTGTGCCGATCACCGTGCATGCAGACCATTGGCTGTGACTACCCAACAAGCGAGCTGTATGATCACGGATTCGGGCTGTATGCAAGGTGGCTGGCCCTCACAGCGCGCTCCTTATGTCCAGCCTCAGAGCCTCATCAAGCTTGTAGTCAGGGACGCCCCGCAAGGCATACAGAACGGGCAGCGCAGAATTCTGAGAAGCGGCAAGAATAGGAAAACCGGTTGCTAAAACGTCAGAATTGCTAATAATCCTCTGTCTGGCAGAGCCAACAAACCTGAAGACAGTGTGGACGACATCTGCGGCTTCTTCTCTGTTGTGGTACTCGCCGCGCACACGCTTGGTCGTCTTCGGGGCTGCCATCCCGTCCCACAAGTGCAGCGCACAGGCACGGCAAGCGCCAGTCAGTCGGCCACGCGCTCACGACTGGGAACTACACACCGCGTGCCCCCGGCCAGGCTAAGCGAGGCAAGGCCAGCGTGGCCACAGGTTGCCGATCCTGGATGGCACTCCAAAGCCCGCTGAGGATGGCACCTTGCAACGATGCCGGGAAAGGCACTGAAGTAGGCCGGCGTAGGTCTGCGAAGTAGGCCTGCAGGCGCTCCAGCAGTTGCTGGACGCGGAGGCGGTGAGACGGGCAGGAGACGGGGCGTCAGATGAGGAGCTGCCGCGGAGACGGCAGGCGGCCAGAGGGGGTCCAAGACGAGGAGCGGGCTCGGGGGATGGCATGCCAGACGAGGTTCCTCGTCTGGAGCTGACGACGCGTGCCTGCTTGTTGCCGTGGCGGGGCAGGCCGAGGTGCGCCAGCGCCTCCTTGAGCTCCTTGATCCGGAAGACGCGGATTTCGCGCTGCGCAGGCGGCGTGGCGCAGAGCGCGCGCTTCAGTGGTGAGGAGACGGAGGGCAGGCGGGCGCGAGCACGTCGCGGGGCGACGGATGGAGCGTGGGGGAGGCTCGGCACCGAGACGGAGTCATCCATGGAGGGCCGCGCGCGCGGGGGCGACGGCTCAGGGCGGCGCGGCGGCGGCGGCTGCCGCGGGCGGCGGCGCGGCGGCGCAGCGGCGAGGCATGGGGGGAGCTCGCGGCCCCGCAGACGGGCCGGCTGATTGGGAAAGGGCGCTTTTCCCAACGGTGGCAGTGGCTCCGGAAGGACCTCTTCCAACGGGGGGCGGCGATGGCCGGAAAGGCCACGGAGGCCGACCGAGACCGAGAGGGTTCGTCGTTTGAGAACGACGGCGACACGGCGAACTCCTTTGACCCGGGCGATGCGAAGCGAGCGTGGCGCGAAACGAGCCTCGCCCAGTGGCGCCCCACCGCTTCTCCTCGTTCGCCGCGTCGCCCTCCAGCCCGCCCCACCCTTCTGAATTGGCCTCCCTTTCAATTTCATGCGCACCGCGCGCCTTCTCTCTGACTTCCCATCAGTCAGTCTGGCCGCGCTTTCTGTTCTGACTTCCCATCAGTGACTCGGGGGTATTACTGAGAGGGCCCTGTTTGCGTAGTCTGTGGCTCCGCTACTGTGGTCATGAACACCCTCCGTATGCACCTGGCTAGCTTTCAAAGCCGCTCGTTTGGATAGCAGCAGCCGCATTCGTCCCTTCCTCGCTCGGGAGGGCCCATTCAAGAAGGCCAGAGGCCCAATCACCGCGTGCTTTGCCGGTGTGTGCAAATGCCGTCGTGCTCGGCATACCTCTGGGCCCCCATCACTCGACGTAATGGCAAGCGCGCATCCTGCCGAGGCCCCCCATCACCACTCAACGCAACGCCTTCCCGCTTGCCAAGTGGGCGTCCTGCCCCTCGGCCGGACCCAGCAGCAGTGACGGCCGAGCGAGGAGGTGGGCTCCCACACACGGCAAGAATCGAGGACATGTCCAGCCAGAGCAGAAGCGAGGCCACCCATCACCACACGGCTCTTGCTCGCTGCCGAGCCCTCGTCCAGCGTCCAGCGTCCAGCTCGTGGGTGCTGTCGCCGCCAGCTCCGCACCCCAATCGCCGCCAGCTCTGCAGGCAACGGCAGCTGCCGCCGGCCGCTGCCCTTCCTTGCCGCTGCTGCCTGCACAGTCCCGTCTGCCCGGGTGCGCCCTGCGCAACTGCTCCTGCCAGTGTGCTCAGAGGCTGTCGCCATCGTCCTCGTCGTCTGGCAGGTGCAGCTTCTCAATGGCTGCCTGCCACACCCCACCGACGCACGCCCAGAGCTTATCCCTAGGTCGCATCTTTATGAGAGTTGTACAGGGACCACGGCCTGCTCCTACATAGGCTACAGGCTGGCATGCTCAAGGATCCGCAGCTCACCTTGATCAAAGTGACGTCCCCAGAGGGCGGCTTCAAGTCCAGGGCCGTACTGAGGTGCAAAATGGCCTGATCGGGCAGGTCCAGTCGCTTGTAAATCTGGTGCACGACAGGTGAAGAAATGAGTCATGCATAATAGTGCTGAGCAAACTTAGGGTCCAACAGAACAACAGCTTGGCAGACAGACAGCTCAAGCTTGCCTTTCCAAGGTTGAAGTATATCGTAGGCTCGCAAGGTGCAAGTTGCTTGAGCTCATGCAGCAGGTCCAGGGCTTCTTGAAGATGGCCGTCATTCATTAGCACCGTGGCCTTTTGAAAGATGGGTAGCGGGTTCCGCTTGTCCAGTGCTATGGCTCTGTCCAGCATCGCCAGAGCTTCGTCGCTCCTCTGCAGAGTCAGCAGCAATCGCACTTCAAGACTTTCTCTTTGGATAGTCAGAAGAGTTTAAGAGGATGTTGATGAACCGTTCACGCCAAAGCTTCAGCTGCCCAGGTACGGGGTAAAGATAACCCATGAAGCTCACATGTAGGGCATGGAGAGCCATCCCCAGACAGGACTGTAGGACAGAAGAGGAGGGGTGGATGAGGAGCGCCCGTTGGAGGTGGTACTCAGCAACCTCGTGCTTCTCCTGCCGCATGTATATGGTCCCCAACCCATACCTGCCACAAAGGCCAATGACACAGCTCACTCCCTTTAAGGTGCTGCTCCAGTCTCAGACATCCGGGCTGTTGACACAAGTAGCATGCCAGTCCATCGCCTGAAAAGACGAGCTTAGCATCATCTGCTTGGCCAGCAGTAGAACAAATGCCACCAGCACAAGTTCAACAAACTGCATTGCTTTCCACCTTGTCTACATTGGGACACTCAGGAGACAACTGATAGACCATTCCATAGAAAGCAGTCACATGCATCAGATACCCCGTATAGACAGGTCCAAGAATCCAAGACTGAATACTAGGATAGCAAGTCGAGACAACGAAGTAAAACACTTCATGTCTGTGTGCATATATTGATGGACAAATTTCGATGCTGCACATGACATACCAGGCATTGTAGTGCCGACTGTCCAGTCGAATGGCTTGCCTGTAAGAGGACATTCCTTCCTCAAAGTCCTCCAGAGCCACATGCCTTTGCCAAGGTCACACAAGTACCACCTTCGTTCAGCAATATGGAAAAGAGATAATGCTCGACGTTGAAGCAAGCAAGGAGTGCTGTCATTGTGACTCACTCGTGGCCAGCAAGGGTGTGCGCATAGGTGAAGATGGGGTCCAGCTGTAGAGCTCGTTGAAAGTACTTCAGTGCAGTCTCATGTTCCTTCTGCAAGCTCATGCAGTTCCCGAGCACACACCTGGTGTAGCTTCAAGGAGTCAATGGCCACCTCTCTTCTTGCTTCAGCAACAGCCAGCTGCAACAATGGAAAATGTCTGCCTGCTCAAGCTAGACTGCAATCTGCATACTTACCAAGTCTGAGGCGATAGTCGATCAAGAGTAACAGCCTCTTGCGCCAGACAGCTAAGCTCAACCTCTTTCTTCATGTGCTGCATTTGCAAGGACAAATCCAGATATTGGTCAACATGTGGATAAAAGCCAATATACTTGGGAGCGGGTCGAAGATGCTAAAGTTGATGAACAAACAAACATTTGCTGGTAAAAGGGGAAAATACAACTCCGAGCGAAGCTTTCGCAGAACATACATAGAGCACTGTAGAGAAGATGTCAAGGCCTTCCACTTGATGGGGGCACACGGTGCGGGACCAGGCGAAAGCACGCTCCGCTTCGGCATACTCAGCTGCTTCGAAGTATGCTCGACCAACCTGCTCACAACAAGAACCAGATGCACTAAACTCAGCCGCAACTGCACCTTGCAGTGTACCTATGAGTGGCCAACAGTGTGTAGGCAGGCTTGATTACAATGCCATACCTGGCTCAAGACCCAACCAGTGGCATATTGTTCAGCTGGTAGTTGAGAGAAGGCATCCAAGGCTTCCTGCAGCCACAGATGTAGATGAAACTTCGTAAGCTCCTGTCTGAAAATCATCACAGAGAAAATTACGCAACTCACCAACCTCCTGTAGGCGTCCAGAGATTAGTGCAGAGCTCTATTGACTGTCCAAGCCCCTCGGCCAGCATGCTAATAGAAATGGCTCATCTGCATATCAGCATCACCCACACCTTTACCTGGCAGCGGAACATGCAGAGAGAGCGGAAGGCCGATACCAAATTGCGCACCAGCTCCAGCAATTTCAACCTGCCTTCCAAGTTCCTGACATCAGAGCTCCTGCTTCTTGCTTGCGACGTCAAGCCTTCCTCCTCTTCATCCTCCACGGCTTCCTCATCTTCCTCCCTCTCATGGCCTTCTGCCTCTGGCAGACGAGCCACACTGCCCCTCTCGGCATCTTCCATTGCCAATCTTGCTACTGCTCCATTGCTAACAATGGCAGCGCGCACTCTAGGGCTCGGCATTGTCGGGCTGCTGCTGTTGTCATGTTCTCCACTTGCCCCTACTTCGCCAAAACCTGTATCTCTACCAGATCTTTCTGCGAGCAACAAGAGCCTTTTAATACCACTGTGCTGGCAATGGCAAAGACGACCCTAGCATGACAGGTGTCCACCTTGCAGCAGCCGTCAGCAATGATGGAGCCATTGCAATGTTGCCATATTGCAATTTGGCAAATATTGTAATATTTGCCATCCATATTGAATTGCAAGGACTGCCAATCGGTAACACCACCTTTGCGTTTAAGCAGAGGCTGATTCTGTACACATAAAAGCAACTCAACAACCGGCCAGAGTGAAGAAACCCACCGCGGCGAGAGGATCCTTGGCGACTCATAGGCATGACCCTGCTGGCACTGCCGCCATTGAAGCTGTTCCCATTGCCTTCCGCCAACCGTGAGCTGCGCCGTGTGCCCCCTGAGGATGCTCCTGAGAGGCTGCCCTCTGCGAAGAGCCTCCCTGACACCTGCAAACATAGCTTCTCAGCCAAGTGAAGCAAAAGGTACCAGCCTCCCTAACCTGATCTTTCTACAAGAGGCGGTGAAAGCCAGAGCCAGGAGAGCAGCCTTTGCTGATAGACATGGCTGACCAAAGGTGTCAGGCATTCATCTCCTGCATCTGATGCTGGCAAAGAGGTGAGAGGACCCAATACCTTCCGTAGCTTGCCTTCGTCAAAGAACTTGCTGCGAACATCGGCCGCACTGAGGACAGGCCTATCGCCAACATATGCTGCCCTGGTCCTTCCAGTAGCTGCTTGCTGAGCTCGAGCTCCTGGCAACAGTCGAGGAGCCCCACCTGTATTTTCCTGTTCAACCGTCAGCTAGACAACATCATCAGATCAAGGTCTCTCTATCTCCAGGTCAAAGAGTACAACCACAGCCAAAGTCCAATCACTGTGCTCCAGACACTGCCGATTCAGCGAGCTGAAAGTCAGCTTCCAACTTTTGAAGTTTGCAACTCAATGAAGCTGCAAGTCAAAGTTGAGCGCACAAAGGGCTGCAGGGCATGCAATGGATACTGACTGGTGGAGACATGGGCGACGGCGTGGTAAATGTGCCCTGTTGTGCAGAAGAAGGAGACGGGATGTGCATTTGGGGCTGCGGGGTGTCCACAAGACCGACGCCCTCAAGACGCTCCTCCCTTTTGTGGGCCACTGTTTCGCTGTGTAAGGCAGCCTCAGCCTCGTCCTGAGCTGCCACCACCGCATCCTCTGCACCTGCCTTGCCATGCCACCCCATCTGCTGCAATTCATGACAAAGCTCCTCCCTGGCAGAGGCCCAGCAAAAGCCAATCTCACTGGCGGAGATGACCAACTCACCTAGCAGACAGAGGTCGTGATATGCAGACCAAAGAAATGGATCCTTGGCAAGTGCTGAACGGTAGTGCAGAACTGCAGCCTGCCGCCTGTCGGTCTGCCTGACCACAGACACCTCCTTGGCAAACCCATCAGTACCACTGCAGCAACTTGCATGCAAGTCAGGTCCTCCTTCGGACCATTCACTGCCTCAGCTGGAGCGTTGAGGTGGAGGCATGGCAAGCCTGACCTGCAAATGAGGCCGAGCAAGTAGTAGCCTGCCGCCCCATTTGGGACCTGTCATCACCATTTCACTTTTTTCTCAGCAGAAGACTTAAGGGTTTCTGACACAACTGGCTGGCTTGGTCTGGTCTGGCCGCTTCTTGGGTCTCGGGAAGGTAGACTTGCTGGTAGTGCGTTCCTGACATCCGCAGCCTAGTGCCAGCACCCTTGCTCGAGTGCATGTCGCTCTGCATGACACCAGGTCGAAGCACATCGCGACCGACAATAGAAAGGGCCTGTAGGGCTTCGTCAGTCAGCTGCCGGAGCCCCAGCTCTCGCTCGCCACGGCACCCACTCACATTTTCGGCGATCGGAGCTGCGGACGAGGAGGAGGAGAGCAGTGCTGCCTCAGCCTCCGGGAGCTTGTTGAGGGCGTGGCAAGCCAAGGCCAGAAGGTAGCGGCACCTGGGGGACTTGGCACCGGCTCCTGTCGCGCACCGTCAGAAGCAGGCAGGGTAGGATCCATTAGCGGCGCTGGGAGCGGCCAGGTGGCTGTCGTGGTTGAGAGTGGCACGCTCAAGACGGGCTGGTGCAGGCCACGCAGGTGGTGGGATTGTGGCAGGCGGCAGACGGGACCTGTCAGGGTGCAGTAGGCGCGGTGGGGCTGCTGGTTGCGGAGGTAGCACGTCGCCAGCAGGTGCACGTTGGCCTGCCGCCAGCGGCGCCGAGAGAAGGCAAGGAGGCCGTCGTGAGGGGGCCGCCGAAGGGGTCGCGGAGGGTTCTGCGCAGGAAGCGGCGGAGGGCTTAGGCGGACCTCGGTGGGGGATGCGGCGGCGAGGCGCTCGGCGAGGAAGATGGCGTTGGCGTAGAGGCAGAGGCGCAGCGAGCGGCGCACGCAGGACGCCAGCTGCGCTTCCATGGGGGGCCGCGGCGCGGCGGGGCGCGGCTGCGGCGTGGTGGCCTGGCGGGGGGCGCCGCTAAGAAGGTGACGAGGAAACGGCTTCTGACTGTGACGGGCGGCCGTGGAAAGCTTGCATGTGGTGGTGGGGCTCTGGCGTTCATTTCTTTGGGCTGGCCTCCCCACAGCCATTGCTGTCGATTTGGAAGAGCTATTTTTGCAACGAGCGCGCTCTGAAACAGGCCCACAGGCTTCTGTAGCCCGGCGCCCCGGCTCCCCAAGTTAGCCTGTCGGATTGGACGAGCTGATTGATCTGCATGTACAAGATTTGAGCATCGACCCACATTGCTGTTTACGCAGTGCGTAGTGCAGGGAAAGCTGCAGCACTACTCTGACTACCCCCGTAGCGATCACCTCCCACCAGCCGCAATCGACACCTTTGGCTGCGTGGGTCCTCGTTTTCATACCCTACTTGAGAAAGTCGCAAGTCTAGAATATGCACGACGTGAGGATATGCTTCCTGCCCAGATGGGCATGCCGGCAGTATTTGTCACTTTTGCTACGTCGTGTGTCAGCCTGTGTGCAGCGAGGCTCATTCCTTGCACCTGAGAGCTGGTCGAAGCTTAGCTGGTGGCACAAGGGCTTGTCACCCAGTATTCGGGCATCAGCTTGTGACCTCTATGTGCTGACTTGTGCTTGCTGAGCGGGTCAGCTTAGCAGCAGGTGATGTACATGCGTCAGATTGCTTGCCTTTGTACTTGGCACTCAGGCCCTCCATCACTCAGTACACACTCCAGTTTGATATGTGCTCACGCGTGAGTTCACTCGTAGGCCCTCGCCCCCTTGGGGAGAGCCCTTCCTCTTCCCATTCCTGCAGTCACTTGCATAGCTGTGTACTTTTAGGGCCTTTCGGCCCTTCGGACCTTGTCCATTTTTCCCTGGGCTGCTTTTTCCACAGCCCTCGCCTCCTTTGAATCGTCGGCAGTGACAGCAAGGTGAGCTGCCCGGCTTCAACGCCCCTGGCTCACGCAGTGAACTTGCGAGCAGGCCGCACTTTGGCTGCTACTTCTAATTTTCGTCTGGGTGCCTCTTTTCCGGCTGCAACTTACTCAAACTTGCGGCTGCTGACTCGGGTCTGCTAAGCCGCCATGTGCTATTTCCTCTTGCATAGCTATGTGCTTTGGCCGCCATTTGGCCCTTTGGACCTTGTTCATTCTTTCTGGGCTGGCATTCCACAGCCCCCGCCGCCTCTAAGAGAGCCCCCCGTTCGGCTTGCTTCCGCGCTGTTGCCCTCGGCCCCTCTTTACTGGCCACTTCTTCTACCTTCAAAGCGCTGTCTGATTTGAGGCTCCTCACTCGTAGTTTCTGAGTGATTCCTCCTACACCAGTTTTGAGATAGCGCGTTTGGCCCCTTCGAACCTTGTCAATACTTTCCGGGCTGGCTTCTCACAGCTTTTGCCCCCATTGAGAGAGCCACTTTCTCTACCTTAGGCCCCCCTTATTGCTGGCCTTCGCTGTAGTGTCTGTATGTGTGGCTTTCAGCCGTGGATGTGCACGGGGCTCTTGAGTCCCAGTCGCTCGACCTGCTAGCCAGGCAAGCACGGCGCGCTGTCCCGCAGGCGCGGTGAGCAGGCTGACTTCAACGCCGCTGGCTCGTTAGCCCAGGTATACCGCATGCGACTCTCCATCTCCCTTCAGCTGGCCATGGCCCACGCCTTACATCTGCGTGCTGGCCGTGCTCTCGCTGCCGCCTCTGGCTTTTGTCAGGGGGATTAACTATCCGACATCTAGTCTTTCGGATCTGAGGCTCCTCACTCGTAGCTATTGAGTGGTTCATCCTCCCCCAGTTCTGAAATAGCGCCTTTCGGCCCAATTTGGCCTCTTCGGACCTGTCATTCTTTTTTGGGCTGGCTTCTCACAGCCCTTGCCCCAATTGGGAGAGCCACTTCCTGTCTTCCTTTCAGCGTTTCTTGGCCCTTTGGACCGTGTCGTTTCGGTGCTTTTCACAGCCCTTGCCTCCAATTGGAGAGCCACTTTCTCTTTTCACAGCCCTCGCCCCCTTTGGGAGAGCAACTTTCTTCTTGCTCAACTCGAGGATAACAGTGCCCCCTCAGCCAGCTCATTGCACCGTTACCAGGACAGTCGTAAGGCTCGGCTTGGCCTCCCTTTCATTTTCATGCGCACCGCACGCCTTTCCTTCCTCCTTGGATGAGATTTTCGCAATACATGCGCTCCGCACGCATTCTCTCGTGTGGGAGAGCCATCATGTCTGCGCGCACCTGGCCTGCTTTCGCAATGCCCACGTGCCTTGACACGAGCAACTCTTCCAACTTTCGATGCCCGCCGACGTAGTCGGGCGGGTAGCTTAGGGCATTCTAGCGTCCCACAAGCCATCGTTGCATGCTATATTTTTCTCAATGGGCGAGCACCTTCTTCTATAGAATGCGGCTGTCATTGAGTCTACAGCGCTCTCAGGCCCCCTTCTCGTACTCTGTTCATTCTTTTTCGGGCTGGTTGTTCCAGCCCCTATTCTCAATGGGCGAGCACTTTCTTCTCAGGCACTTGCGATACACCAGCGTGCTGGGCGTGCATTAGCCTTGGCTAATGGCTTCCGTGGTGGTGGTTTGGCTCCTCAGCTTTAGCTTGTCAGATATGCATGTGCTCACTCGGGGATAATAGTGTCCCCCTTAGCTAGCTCATTACCCCGAAATAGGACATTTGTAAGGCTAGAATTGGCCTTCCTTTCAATGTCATGCGCACCACGCGCCTTCTCTCTTCCAACGTAAGGGTAACGGGCTGTGAGAGGCCACCAGCCTTGAAGGGAGGAGAGCCTTCAAGCCTTCAAGCCTGGAAAAGGCGTCGAGGCCACTTGCCTTCTCGGACTCGCGGCTGTCCCCGCAGGTAGGCGGCGCTCGCCCCCTCGTCTCAACCACCCCCCCCCCCCCCCTCCCCGGCGCTGCTCGCCCGCCATGCGGCTCCCCTGCGTCCTGCTCCTCCTCCTCGCCGCCCTCGGCCTCGTCGTCTTCGCCGGCTTCCAGAGCGTGCAGCTCCAGAAGGAGCGCCATCTGGCCGCCGTCGACCTCGCCGACCGTGACGCCACCATTGCCACCCTCCAGGCTCAGCTCCAGGTCTGCCCGAGGCCCCCGTACCCGCCCTTGACGTCGTCTCTCCAACCGCATCGTTTGCTGCCGTCTGCACAATGCTCCTCTATCATGGCTCACGCATCCACCCCAAGTGCCCGGCTTGCCTTAACCCAATTTTTAGATCAGGCAATGCTGCGCCTCTCTTACAACGGTGGCCTGGCAGCGCGACGAGCCTGTGTTAGTTTCACTGTGTGCGGGCTCGCTCGCCGGCTGTCCGGGCGTCGTATTGTCTTTGCGCTCCACGTTTGTCAGATTGCTCAGCACGCAAGCCCTCTGTTGTGTCTCTCCCCAGTCGCTCTCGTCGGAGGATCGCACTGTGAGCGTCCTGCGCCTAAGCCGCGGCCCGCGCTTTCGTTGCAGAAGTCGAAATCAGAGCTGCAAGCCTCAGTGGAGCAGGTTGCTGCTGTCGTTGAGGAGCGCGACAGCCACAAGAATGAGGCGGGGCTGCTGAAGAAGGAGGTGCAGGAGAAGGCCGAGCTGGCTAAGAATGCAGAGGAACGCAAGGTGGCCCTCGAGGGGGCCGCTCAGCAGCGGGATGCAGAGCTGGAGCAGAAGGAGGAGGCGCTCCGCATGGCACACCAAGACCTCGACACAGCGCGACATCAGCTGCAGGAGGCCCAAGATGTGTTGGCGGAGCTCAAGGTCGCCCACCATGACGAGATTGCAGCGGTGAGCCCCTCGCCCCCAATGTGACGCTGCGCAGGCTCTGACGAGACTGGCCCTGGTTATTTCTACAGCTGCTCTGGTTAAGTGGGCACGATCAGGATGTAGTAAAGGCCTGCTGTTTGTTGCATGTCAACCAAGCCAATGCTTAAGAGTGCGTTCTGAGGACGCTGGCACCCATACCCACGTCCCTTGGTGTTGCATCACGTGTCTGTCTCAGAGAAGCGTGAATTTGTGTTTGTGCAATTATGTCTCCTGGTGGGTGGAGGCAGCAGCCATAATATTACACTGGGGATGTTAACACCTGCATGTCTGTCCTGTGAGGCCTCTTCCAGGTGAAGGCGGAAGTGGGTGAGCACGTGGCGGAGCAGGTGAAGGAGGAGCTTGCCAAGGTCCAGGAACGGCAAGGTGGGGCGGGCGGGGAGCGGGCAGCGAAGCACAGCGGGGAGAGGGTGCACAGGGTGATGAGCGGGCCTCGGGCGGGGAGGGTGGCCGGCAAGAAGAGGGCGGGGCAGCAGGTGCGCTCGGGCGCGCTGAAGCGGCGGGGCAGCAGGCGGGGCAGCCGGGCGGGCACCGTGGGGAGGCAGGGCGGCGAGGACCTGGCGTGGCGCGGGAGCGGGGCGGTCGCGGAGCAGGGGGCGGAGGGGCGGCGCGTGGAGCCGGACCAGGCGGCGGTGGAGGAGGAGGAGGGCGAGGCAAGGGTGGGCGCGGGGGGCGGCGCGGTGCGGCGGTCGGCGGTCGAGGAGGAGGGCAGCGGTGACGGCGGCGGCCAAGGGGGTTAGGGGCAGGAGATTATTATGCTCCTGCTGATAATCAGAAGAACTGCTGCTCGAGCCAGGTGGGGGGAATAGAAGAGCTCTTCCAATGTAAGGCAATGGCTGTGAGAGGCCAGCCCAAGAGAAGCCAGGGCCAGCTGCCGCTTTGGTGGCTGGCCCGTAGTCGACCGGTGCTCGACCCACCTTGGTGTATGTATCCTCACATCACACTGTTACCTTAGCCACCTTACAATTGGGCTTCAACTTACGTAGCCCACAGTTTGCTCTAGCTTTTGCCTGAAAAGTGTGTCGGCCTGACCTGGCCACCCTGTCATATCATGCGCAAAATATCGCTTTTGGCCATGGAAAACACGTCCATCATGCTCCTGCAGAGGGCTGATGAACTCCAAATGCGGAGGGTCGACCTGGTGGCCAACATGCCAGGCGGTGGCCCGTGAGTCATTGCCGATGTGGTCATCACAGATGTAGTCCACCGCTCCAACCTGGGGCTCTCTGCTTCGAAGGCTGGGCATGCAGCAGCGAATGCCGCTTGTGGCAAAGAGGCCAAGTACGCGGACCACCCGCAGGGGACGAGTTCGTCCCACTGGCCATTGATGTGCACAGGGCTTTCTGGTCTCGGTGGCTGGACCTGTTGACCTGGCTTGCATGCTGCGCTGTGTCCCCCCGGCGGGGCGAGAAGGCCGACTTCAACGCCGCTGGCTCACTAGCGCAGGTGTTTTGCCTGCGCCTGTCCATTACCTCCAGCGGTCCATGGCCCACGCCTTGCACCTGCGTGCTGGCCGTGCTCTAGCTGCAGCCTCTGGCTTGCTGAGAGGGGGTTGGCTCTTCTGCGGCTAGTCTTTCTGACTTGCGGCTACTGATGAAGGTCACTAAGTGACTTCCCTACATGGTTCTTGCTTTAGTAACGTCTTTCAGCGCAAAAAAAAAGTGTAGTTCTTTTTCGGCTCCTCTTTCTTTGGCTTGGGATATTGTCCATTCTATGTGGGCTGGCTTTGCAGGCCACTCTGCTCTATAGGCGAGCACATTCTTCTTTCAGCGCTTTTTGGCCCCTTTGGACCCTGTCAAGTTCTTTTGGGCTGGCTGTTCACAGCCCTCGCCCCCTTTGGGAGAGCCACTTTCGTCACACATCTACAGGTTGCCACCTCAGCGTAGGGCTTGCTTTCATGCACCTTATTTCTTGCACTAGTTTTTGCCTTTGTTTAAGCTTTGGGCTGGCCTCCCACAGCCATTGCTGTCAATATGAGAGGGCTGTTAACGCTTTTGCCTGAACAATGCATTGGGTAGAATTGGCCTCCCTTATATGTCATCGAGGAGAAAGAGCTCGCCCATTGAGGATAGGGGCTGGAACAGCCAGCCCAAAAAGGAATGAGCAGAGTACAAGAAGCCCAAGAAGAAGGGGGCCAGGCGAAGCACTAAGGCGAAGCACTAAGAAAGAAGCACACAAGAAGAAACAAAGCAGCTACTAACTACTCAGTAACCCCTGCTAAGCAGTCGCAGGTCAGAGAGGCTAAGTTCCTGAAAGGACGTCCCCTGGCCAGAGCCAGAGGCAGCAGCGAGGGCTCGGCCGGCACGCAGGTGCAGCGCACGGGCCATTGACCTTTGCAGCGAGACGGCCAGGCGCATGCGATACACCTGGGCGAGCGACCCGGCTGCAGGAAAGTCCACCGGCTCCCCATGGAAGCGGCGAGCGACGGCGTGACGGGCACGCTGGTGGAGCAGTTCGAGCCACCGAGCACCCAACGCCCCGTGTGTGTCGATAGCCAGCGGGAAGAACTCGTCGGCCGGCGGATGGTCAGCGTACTTCAGTTCTTTTGCCCGAGCGGCGCAGGCGACCGCGTACCCAGCCTTGGTGGCACACTGGGCTGGGTGGGAGCGGTCGAATGCGTCGGTAGTCACCACGTCCAGGAGGAGACGTGGCCCACTAGCTGGAGGGGTCGCCACCAGGTCGACACGACGGGCGTGGAGACCGTCGGCCCTGTCCTGGAGCGGCATGACGCCGGAGTGCTCCGCAGCCACGGAGAAGCCCGCCTCCACCAGGATGCCATGCATGGCGTCCCGGAGGCGGTCATGGGCCGCTGTCCGCTCGCCGCCTTGCGAGCAGCGCAGTACGTGCGCAGCCAGCTCCCCCTGCTCGGCCCCGCGCTCACCGCCCTCACATTGATGGACGCCCTGGAGGCATGGCGGCAGCAGGCCGAGGAGCCTGTGGACGGCGCTCCGGAAGACCTCGTCCGGGAGGGCGAGGGCGTCGTTGAGTGGGGTTGAGTGGGAGGGCCTGGAGCCACGCCGCTGCCCCCGGGGAAGAGGCCGAGTGGAGTCTCGCGCGCCCGCGCAGGTCGGCCTCGGGGAGCTGCATGTCATCCCCCCCTGTCTTTCTCTCTATCCTCAGTGGATAGAGAAGAAGGGCTCGCCCATTGAGAATATGGGCTGGAACAGCCAGCCCAAAAAAGAATGAACAGAGTACAAGAGAGAAGGCGCGCGGGGCGCATGAATTGAAAGGGAGGCCAATTCAAGCCAATACATTGTCAGGCAGAGTCGAGTGCAGACTAAACAATGCTACATAATACGGAGACCTAATCTAAGGTACCTAAGATGACATTAGTACCCACGGGTGAGCACAAACAAATCTGACAAGCTAACTTGGGGAGCTGGAGCGCCGCCACGAAAGCCGAAGGCCTGACTTAGAGCGCGCCCTGCACGTTGATGAAGAGCCAATGCTTGCGAGCGCTGCAAACTAAGCGAGAGCCGCATTCTATAATATGCAACTAAGGCCTGCGGAATGCTGGAGTGGCCCAAGCTGCCCCCCCGACTTCGACGACGCGCATCAACCAGCCGGGCCAGATGCTGGATCAGGGAGGACCATTTCACGCCGTAGCCTCCATAGATATCCATGGCACACGGGTAAAGATGGTCCCCTCGAGGATGATCATGGTAGTGCCGCTCCTTCTTGCGCAAGAAGAGGGGGGGGGAAGCCAGGCGAAGCCCTAAGGCGAAGCAGCAGAAATGACAAGCACACAAGAAAAAACAAAGCAGCTACTAACCACTCAGTAACCCCTGCTAAGCAGGCGCAGGTCGGAGAGGCTATGCTCCTGGAAGATAGAACAGTCCGCCCGAACGGCGCCACCACCAGCCGGTCTCCCAACCTCCTAATGTCCACACTGTTACCTTCGCCACCTCAGCATGGGCACTTTGTTTCACGTAGCCCCACTGATTGCACTACAGTAGTCTTTGCCCGAACGACGTCTTGGCTCCAGTTGGCCTAACCACCGTCTCATTTCAGTCGCAACGCGCGCGCCTTGCCTCCTGCCAGCCATGGCGGCCGCCGCCGCGCTGCTGCCGCCGCCGCCGCCGCTCGCGCGCGNCGCGGGCCCGCGGCCGCTGCAGCCCTTCAGCCGCGACCGCCTGGCGCGCGCCCTGCCCGAGCCCAGCCTGCTGGAGAAGGCCCAGCGCGCCATGTCCGGTGCGCGCCTCCCAAAGCCCCCGCCACCACCACCTCCGCCGCCGCCGTCGCCTAAAGCCTGCGGCGCCCATTTCTAGGCACGGCGCCGCTTTGGCTGACTTTCCTCCGCCCCTCCGGACGTGCCCTCCTTCAGAGCGGTGCACGAGGCTGAGTGGGGAGCAGGCCTACCACTGCTACGAGGCGCTGTTCGAGTTTGGGCACCTCAAGGTGAGCCGCACGGCGCCTCAGCCGCCCACTGGCTCTGCCCCCACAGTGCAGCCTCCAGGACCGGAAGGAGCTCGCTAACCCACTTTGTCAGCGTGCTCCGCATTTACCTGGCCCACTGAGGCCGTCTTCGAGCCCTTTTCCCGACGCTGGCAGGAGTCATATGAGGCAGGTTGCCCGCTGGCAGCCGGCCGACGAGAGGGGAGCACCTGCCAGTCCCTGGAGCGCCTGACGAACGTGGTCAGGCAGAGCCCCAGTGTCAGCGCCCTCGTCGACATCGTCCACGGAGTCGCGATGAATGCCAGCAAGCCCACTGGCACTCAGGCAGCGCCTCCGGCAGAAGCTGCGGGTCGTCGGTTGACGGTGAGAGCTCAGGAAGCCACCCGCAGGGGAATCTGAGTTACTGCTGCCCTCTCTGTGCACCCTCTGGCCACCTTTTGCTCTCTGAGAAACGAAAGAGGAGCCCATCCACAAGCAGCCTCGAAGCCAGCTGGTGCTGTGTGTAGAGTTGGAGTTTCTGCTGATGTCAAAGCAGTGCACCAACCATGCCCCCAGGCAGGTGGAGGCCTCTACGTGTAGTTGACAAGCTCTTCACAGTGAGTTTGGCCTCAGCACATCACATGTGGCCAGTCAGCTTGATGCACACCAGCTGACAGCCGGACTGTGAATGGCAGCGAGAGAAACCGGAGTTGGAGGAGCGTCGTGAGCAATCCCTGCAAGACTCGCCTTTCACGCGTCTCCTTCGGCGAAGAAGCACCCTGCCCTCGTGGTTCACAAGCCGCCCCGAGTGTGAAGATGACTGAGAGCAGAGAGCTTGAGGAGCAACTGTATATACGTGATCTCTGTGTACACAATGTATCAAAGTGTAGATTTGTATATAGACCCCAGTGCTTGCGGTATGTGCTGCTTGCCAATTCAGTAGGTAACACAAAATAACACCTCCACTTCCGCTTGCAGAGATTGTGCCTTGCAAACCACAGAATAGATCACAGTCCAAGCTTTCAAGCGAAGGACTGTTGGAGATTAGGCTGATCATTGCTCAACTTAGTCATTCTGTCTTTGAGACCAATGTACCCCCCAGCACCCTTTGCAGCCATGGGTTTGTGGTTTATTTCTGAGTGATAATAACTTGTGTTTGCCTGCCACGTATTCATTGAAAGGGGTGTATGTGACTTAAAGTACCACGTACTCAAAGTACTCAATACCAGGAACAACCATGTCAGCAACACATTAGTGAAAGACCAATTGCTGGCTTCACATTCAAGAGGACATTCATAGTGCTTTGGCCACAGCAAGCAACTGAGCTGCTTGTGGGCCCTTGAAGCTAAACTCATGTCCAGAAGGAGGCCTGTAAAGTCTGCACTAGCAGTGTTTGAGTCACTAGCGGGGCACTTGTCAGCTACAAATATGCACACACAGCATGAGTCACATCGCCATAAGGTTCAGCTGTTGAGCATGACGACGATGATTTACTAGCTAGCATCTGAGGTTCAAAACATGCGCTGTGCCCAACAAGTGTCACAGTTGCTCATGGTACTGAGCTTCCAGGAGCTGTGATCAAGGGTAGCAAAGTGGCAATAAGTGAGCGAGGGGATGGTCCACTTTCTGGCCGCTGCTGGGCAACAAAGAGAGGCCAGCCCAATGATCTGGCAGCAGCCGTCAATTCTGACCAGGCAAGGGGAGACAGCAGCTGGTCAGTGGTCTGCAATGACGATGAAGGAGTCGGTCATGGTCCAACGGAGAGGAGCAGTCTTGTTGGGAGGATTGAGGACTGGTGGTGCCTCCACGCCCCGTTGATAGCCAATCAAGACCTCGCTGCGTTGTCGGGCACGGCACATCACTTCCCAGAAGCTCAACTCATCCCCATCGTGTACATAGAGCTTTGCGGGTCTAATGTACACCTCGCTCCCCTGGCACAAGCAAAAGAGTAGCTCAAGCTGGTGAGATCTTGGCACCTCGCAATGAATGGTTGGTGCACAGCACAAGGACAAATGACAACATTTCTGCGAGAGTCAAGCCTACCCGTTCTGCAAATAGCTCTTGCAAGACGAGGTTGATCTGCTTGTCTTCCGCCACCATGGCTAAAGCCATACTAACCAGCTCGTTGCTCAGCACATAGTCGCTGATTCTGCAGTGTCAAGAGGAAGTGAGCACGTTGCAGAAGGAGGAACAAGTGAAGGGAGGTCCACAACGAATCAAGCTTGTTGCTGTAAGGTTTTGACAGAACAGACCTGGATACTGAGACGAGGTTGCGAGTACGTGAATCAAGTATCTCTGAGAGCACAATGGAGCGCGTGGAAGCTGCTTGCATTTCCCGCATCCATGAGCCGCTCGGGCTCCTAATTGGTTGTTCCTCAGCCTGCCGTAATCGACCTAGGGATGCTCGTCTTTGGAGCTGGTGCCGAGCTGCCAGCGCTGGCATACGCTTTGCCTGCTCCCGAAATGCCACGCACCTCGTCAGCTCTGTCAGTGGTGTTGTATGCTCGATCGTGGTCAAAGTAGAGGGCATTGATTGGCATAAGCACCTGGATGTCGCGAATCAGAAGGAGTGTGGCGAGCGATCGAGAATCTGCATTGACCACGCTGTCCTCTAGGCCCTCGTCTGCCAAGATGAGTATCTGAGGAATGCAAGAAGCTTTCACAGCTTCAGGAGGGCACAATTACAATACGCAATCATCAACAGTTGGAAATGTATTGGAATCATCTAGTACAAAGAGGACCGTATTTTCACTGCTACATTTGCAATGACCTTGGCAGGCCACTTACAGAGTCAAACTCCTCCAGCGGCAGAGCTTCGAGATGCCTGCGCACTACAGCATTGCCGCGGCGATGCACCAGCTTGACATTCTTGAGCTCTTTGGTGTTCAAGCCGCCCTCTCTCAAGCGATCGTCTCTCTCCGTTTCTGGCACTTCACTGAACATCCACAGCTCTGAACCCTCCGCCAGGAATGCCTCCAGCACCTGCTCAAGTGCACCATGATGCCTTGCAGCGACAGCTGAGTCAAGGTCGCAATTGACGACCATTGCTGCTGCTCACGCCGAACAGGACGACGCAAACGACGAGCAGCAAGTTGAGTGCGACTCTTACCTGAACCATATCGTCAATGTCACGACGCCATCCACAGAATAAGAACTTCTCAGGGGTGCGGGGTGGAAGTGTCGAGTCGGGCAGTGGTCCTGGATCCGCCTGTGCAAGTCACAAAGGCGGGTCCTTCTGGTCACATGCAGGTTGATCTGAGCAATAATTGGCTCCCAGCCAAAAACCTCTTTTTAGTGACTCAATGCTCGTGACCCACTTACTGAGGCGGGATTGGTCGTAGGAGCATAGGTGTCATCGTCCTCTGCCAGAACAAGGACTTGATCCCCAGGCTGTAGCACATATGAGTCTGGCGGATTGAGCAGCAGCGGTGAGCTGCCTTTTCGTTCGTCACTGCCTGGCTTATGTTGCTTCTTCAGAACCCCCAACGGCACAGCATCTGGAAAAGACAAAAGGACGTCTTGGAAGCCCACGCCAATGAGCTGTGGCCACTCCTTGATGTAGAACTCCGCATGCTCGAAACCAAGGAGGTCCTCCCAGATCTGAGCACGAAAAGCAACCATTAGACGACCTGAGTGCCACAACCCAAAGCCTTATAGATATCCCTCAAACAGTGGTGCAGTCAGATGAGGAAACGCACCTGCGCTAGTCCTGGTTGTCGAGCACACTGGATCATAAGACGCCCAATCACATCATGGGAGACCACTGTCTCGACCAATTCACCTCCCACAAGCTTGACCAGCTGCTCATTGTCCAGATCACTGATCTCCACAACAATGTGGCCTCGCAGCCCCTCACGGACGCCCGTCAAAGAGAGGACTACCCGCATGGCTCGTGCGTCACTCTGTGATAGAAGTTTGGAAGCATGTTAGCAAGTAAGACACAAACCACAGACATGCAAACAAGAAAAAGGCATGCCATAGGCAAAGACCTGATCGGCATTTTCCGCTTCAGCTAGGACAATGATGGCACGAGCTGTGGCCACTGATACCTGGACAAGAACACATCTTATGTAAGGAAGCTGGTAAATGAGCAGCACCTCAAGGAGTCTCAACAACATGGCAACGTAAAGTCAAGCAGCAGTGAAACAGGTGTTTGACAGCGAGTTGAGCTGTTGCGCGGGTACTATCAAGGCACAGCAGGAGAGAGGTCGTTGAAGCTTGCCCGCTTGAGGTCAACCATGATCAAGGGCGAGCCTGAGCGGCAGATGACAGTGGTGCCTCGGAAGTCAAATTCCAATGTGTTGATATCATTCTCCATGCCCTCCTTGTCTCGCTCCGCCAGCACCACAACAACACCGCCGCCCATGCTCTCATTGGCAATTGCCAGCTGCTTCAAGAGGGATCCCTGCCGTTCCATGGGAACGCCCTCAGGCTTGTCTTACTAGTGCAGTTTTCCGCTGGCAAGGAGAAGCACATTTGGAGGAGCTACCAACAGCTTGACTCTTGATTCTGTTTGCCTGCATCTGCACACTGGGTCAGATCCACTTGTACAGGAAAGACTGCTGAGTGAGACTACTCACAAGCTTATCACTCAAGCCAAGGATGAGGGTATGGTTGCTCTCCACCACCTCACTTCGACCTTTGCGCAGCGAATCCACTTTCTCCGAAATTGCATCCGACACGAGGCCCAGCATCAAGGCAAAGACCAGCATGCCACCAAAGCTGATGAAAACAGCAACTATCCGAGCTCCAAGTCCAGTGGTGTCGGCATGATTGCCAGCATCGGCAACAAATGTCCACGCCCTCCACGTGGCCTCGCCAATGTGGAGGGGCTCGTCCACCTGACCTCCCTCCTCTACGCCCCATAAAGCCAGGCCGCCGATGCCGATCAGCACCAGTGTCGCCAGAAGCAGCGCCAGAGGCTTGACAAATGTGTAAGTCGAAAAGATGAAGTCCAGGCGGTACGCCAAGCGCTTGCTCAGCGGTGCCGTTTCCTCCTTGTCTTCTCCTTTATCATCCTCTCTGGGTTCCGAGCCACTAGCGATGAGCGAGGTCAGGCGAGGGAGGTAGTCCACGTTCTCTATCAGCAAGAGAGGCAGCACAAGCGCCAGCACTGCCACCAGCACAGCCAATCTGCGCAGCATCGTGCCGTGCGCCGCCTGCTCTAGCCCTGCCGCATCTGTTCCAGCCTCTTCCGCCAGAACGAGAACCGACTTGACCCTGGCCAGGACCGCGTCCAGTGAGCTGCTCTTGCTGGGCTCCTGTGTGCTGCATTGCCGGCTGAGTTCCGCTTGCAGCTCGGTAGCGATCGTCTGCAAGCCACCTCTGATGGTGTGAATCCGAGAAGGCTCCAGCGCTTGCGAGTCGATGGCCTGCAACAGAGGCAGAGGCAGAGTTAGTGGCAACTTCTCGATCGTGCAAAGCTCCAAAACCCTGGAGCCGGGCTGCATGCAGACGAATTTGGTGCAGACTTCTCAGGCTCTTGAAGACCTGCTGAAGTGGCAGGACAGTAGTGCAGCCTGCCCTGCAGCAGGAAGCAGCTAGAGCAGCGGAGACCGGAGCTTACGACCGGTGTTGATGGAGGCTGCATGCAGTACGCAGCCAGGTATAGCGCCACGCCTGCCACCTGCTAGCATCGCAGCAATCAGGAGCTGGGCCTGCGGGGAAGGCAGGCCTTGCGAGAGTGTCGCGCGCTGGCCACGAAGGGGCGACTCAGTGCCGCGCCGCCCCCCAGCCGTCAGGCCTTGGGGACAGCAGGCTAAGGGGGCTCATGGCCAAACCCCGCGACCCCTGAGACCGGGCCCAGGCTGGCGACTCCGGCAGCGGACGGCGCCACTGAGCTAGCGATGCTCTTTGACGGCACTTGACGGTGCGAGTGGGGGGGGTTTACCGCGACGGCCAGCAGGCTGGAGGGCAGGGCCAAGGGGGTCTTGCTCCGCAGCCAGGGCGCGGAGCGAGGCAGCCACGATATG
Source organism: Spirogloea muscicola (assembly GCA_009602725.1). Taxonomy (NCBI): domain Eukaryota; kingdom Viridiplantae; phylum Streptophyta; class Zygnematophyceae; order Spirogloeales; family Spirogloeaceae; genus Spirogloea; species Spirogloea muscicola. The sequence continues at coordinate 74,693 of WELB01000250.1, forward strand.
GCGGCGGAGGCGGGCGCCGCGGAGGCGGCCGCCGGGCGCGCGCGCGCGGGCGGCGCAGCCGG
>WELB01000250.1:75522-93351 GCA_009602725.1 Spirogloea muscicola
GCCCTCCGGCGCCGCGCTGGCGGCGCCGCATCGGCCAGGCCGGCGTCGCGCGCCGTTGCCGGGCGGAGGAGGAGGAGCGCTTCCGTCGCCGCGCCGCGCGCGATGTTCCGGCTGGACGAGGACCCTCTCCTCAAGGAGGTCCTACAGGTCAGGCCGCTGGCCCTGTGCTCCGGCCTCCACAATAACTTACGATATCAGCAGAATGGACTGATCTCGCAACCCCTTAGTCAGACGCAAATTGGTAGAAGCCATTGTCGACGTCTCCATGGTCTTGACGAGACAGCGTATTGAGTGTTGCGCCCTGTATTGAGCTGTTAATGTGATTGTGCACTTGTTATTGCTGACACTTGGTTCGCCGGCAGGAGCCCATTGCCTTCTTCGGCGGCCTCTTTGCTGGCCTCCTCCGCTTGGATTTGACCGAGGAGCCGCTGCGCAATTGGCTAGCCCGGACGTCGGAGGCCGCCGGTGTTTCAACGCTTGAGATTGAGGCCAGCCAGAGCAATGAAGACGGGCCTGTTGACATCACGATTGAGTGATGCACTCCTCTGAGCCTTGAATGCTAGCAGAAACCTACTCTGGAACTGAATGACATGCCAGGCTTGCTTAACGCCTACTTTGACTACTGCATCAAGAAGCTCCAGAAGATGTGGATCATGCACTCATTGTTGACGTACCAAGACATCATGAGCTCACTTCAACAGCTTGGAGCTCCTACGTGCTTGTGCACATGTACTTATGCATTGTGAAAGTTGCCTCTGAAAGTGATATTTTGCTAACTTTCTTTGCCACACGGTCTTGAGATGCTGCCTGGAGCATGAAGGCGTGCTGATATTCCTGACTGAAGGCACTATAAGTGGTGCTGGACTGGGGCACTGGCTTGTGATGTTTCGCTTTTGTGATAGTGCTCAGACTTGCAAAGTTGCCGCACATTTCTCAAGGAAATGGATTGATGTGCAGTCCTATACGCTCACATTGACTAGTGAATCGTTGGCAGAGTCCTGGCCACCCTCCTTCCAATACGAGTCACACCATGAGTTGAGGCCACTATTGATGCTTACCTGTTTATAGAAATACATACCACTAACAGCCCTAGGGCTCTTCAAGCACATCCCATCATGTGCAGCAACTTTTAGTGGCAGTATGCATCTCTGTAATAACGGCAGGTCTCTTGCCTACTAAATTACCAGGCCCGAAACTACCAAGCACTTCTATTGTACTGCAGTTTTGTCAACAATCTTTGCATGTAGCGTATCCATTCTGAATATAGTAGCACCTTGTGCCTGCTTAGTAGCAATGTGACCTTGATGGTAGGGATGGAGCGTGGCCAGTTTATGTATGCAACTACAACGTCATCTATTCTTTGACTGCAGTCACAATGTCAAATAACTAGTGCGCAAAATCCACTGCTGATAGCTCACATCCAGACTCAAGGACCACATTATCAGCCAACAAGCAATGGATATGTGATGCAGACCACACAGCTTATCGTTGTTTTCCTGGTCGAGAAGGCCCTGAGAAGCTCAGAAGAAGATGTGCACCTGGTGTACTTACAACCAGCAGTTGACTCCACGCAACAAGTGTCATATGCATGCCAAACGCGCTTCTGAAACTCATCGGACTCAGAGAAGCACTCAGCTTATGAACTCTGCTGCCCTTGACCTACTGAAGTTGTCAAACTAGCCTGCTCAAGGCGTGAGCCGCAGTGCGGTGGTTCGGCAATTTCTGCCTATCCTCAAAGTCACCAAATACAGGGGCCGCAATACCACTTATTACAGGGCACTCGGCCTCTAAAGTCAAGAGAACCGACTACAATATAGAGGCTCACAGAAGCGGAGATGAAACCACAGACGAAGACAGAGGGGCAACGGGATGATAACAATTCCTGCCTAATCTCCCAACTCGTCAACAATGCGAAGGCCAGGTTGAAAGCTGGCCCTAAAGGGCATCCTCATTGGAGCTTGAGCATGTATGCACTGGTAGGTCCTCTACAGCCCCAGCTTCGTTCTCCGCCAATGCCGGCGCTTCGCATTATATCTGCAAAGCATCAGACGACACCGTGGTAATTCAGAAGGTGCTCGCCTCAACGAGTAGCCCATGCAGCAGGCAACCCGGCCTGTTCTCCACAGGAGCCTCGCACCACTTTGGCAAACCAAGCTCAAAGACGTCTGCGAGGAAGCGAAAAATGGACCCCGAAGCCTGGGCACAGCGGACCTGATGGTGTTGTCGGTGCGCATGCGGATCCAATGAGGGATGGGCCGGTTCTGCTTCATCTTCTTCGCCAGCTTCTTCTTGATGAGGAAGGTCTTCTGGGACGGCTGCGCCCCACAAGGAAGGCAACTATCGCGGCCGTCAGAGGACCTCATGGCGCTCCATGGGCGAGAGCCAAAGAGCGGGTCCCGACGGAGGGCGCCAGCACAGCGGCGCAGGCGGCAGCAGCAGAGGCGGCGGCCCCGCGCACAGCGGGAAGACGCGCCGGCAAGGAAGAGGGCATACCATGACGGCGGATGCGCTTCAGAGACGGCGCAAGACTGTGGCGGTGGCGACGGCGACGGCGACGGCGGCGGCCGCGGCGGCGGCGGCGGCGGCGGCGACGGGTCGGGGGCCGGGGGCTGGGGAGGGGTATGCAAGAGAAGGCTCTGGGGCTCTGGGGCTCTGGGGCTCTGGGGCTCTGGTCACTCGTAATGACTGGCTCTCCTCACTCGTACTTACTGAGTGATCCATCCTCCCCCTGTTTTACCATAGCATCCTCAGGCCCCTTTGTAGCTGCTCACCGCTCTTATTAGGCCCCTCTGAACCTTTGTGAATTCATTTTGGGCTGGCTTTTCGCAGCCCTTGCCCCCATTGGGAGTGCCACTTCTTTTTCTGGGGCAGCGGAGGCGGCCAGACAGGGATTTTTTCTTGTGTGCTTGTCATTTCTGATGACTGTCGCCCACGCGACGCGAACCAAGTGGCTGTGAAGGTTGCTCCGGGCACGCGGGTTTCGCTGTGGTGGCACTTTCCAAAATTCAGCGACTGACCTGCGGCTTGCTTCTCCATGAGCCCAGGCTAGTGGCTTCCGTGGTGGTGATTTGGCGCCTCAGTATAGCTTGTCAGATATGCATGTGCTCACTCGAGGATATCAGTGTCCCCCTTAGCCAGCTCATTACCCAGTTAAGAGGACATTTGTAAGGCTAGAAGTGGCCTCCCTTTCAATTTCATGCGCACCGCGCACCTTCTCTTTGCGGCTTCTGGCTTGCGGCTGCTGCTGGGCTGGCCTTGCTCAACTCTGTGCTCAGTGCGCCCTGTCTGCCTAGCCTGTGGCTCCGCATGACCTTCTCTATGCACCTGGCTGGCATTTACAGCCGCTCTTGCAATATCAGCAGCTGCATTCGTTGGAAGAGCTTAGTTCATCTTGCCTGAAGGCGCGTGGCATGCGAACTGCGTGCCTTCTCTTTCATTTTCTTTTTGCAAGAGCTGCTTTCTCCACAGCCCTACGCCCACTCTACGGAGCTGCATACCTTCCACATCCGATGCCTTCTTGGGAGATTGCTGCTTTCTCTTCTCTCCTCGTCAACCAGTAGCCGGGCTCTGGACGGGCGATGGTGGCTGTGAAAGTAGTTCCACTTTGCAACTGCTGACTAGAGGTTGTTAAGCACCCATTCGCTGTAGCCCCTTTTGGTAAGTGCGTGCCTTTGTAATTCTGTGGTAGTTCGTGCTCTCCAGCCTCCAGACCTTGTCCATTCCTTCTGGGTTGGCCTATCACAGCCATCGCCTCCAGAAGCTTCTTCTCCCTGTGAAAGGTCAAGCCCAGCGAGAAGGCGTGCGATATGCATGACATACATGGGGAGATCAAGCCAAGCTGATACACTCTTCACGGAGTTGCGAAACAATGGGCTACGACAAGCAAAGCCCAAAAGAGGGAGAGAAGGCGCGCGATGCACATGAATGATGTTTTGCAAAGAGAGCCCCAGAGAAGAAGATTGAAGCGTTGACAGAAGCGGCGACAACTTGAGCGCCGGAAGACCGGCAATCCCCCCTACCCGCCAACCCTTGCAGCAGTCTACACGCCAACAGCACCCAGGTGCAAGGCCCTGCTTGGGCTGGAGGCCGACTTTGTTAGCCAGCCAAAGGCGACAAGTGGTAATACCCCCTCAATTGGCACACCAAGAGGCACCCAACATAACGCGACACAAGTGGCTCTGACAGGCAAAGGGCTCCTTCGAGACCTGTCAGACCTCTCACCACTCGCCAGCCCTGGTCAATATCAGGGGAGGGGGTGTGTCCCTCTGCCACCACCTTGATGCTGCAGCTATTGCACCTCCTGCAAACAGCAGGCACAGCGCCAAAAGCCTCAGCCCGCTGCAAGGACACCGCCAAAATAGCCGTACATGACAGACCACCTACTGCAGGATGGCTTCTTCGAAGGTGCAAGGGCTGATGGCCAACCTATAGACAACTGCTGCTGGAGGAAAGACAAAGCTCATGAAAACATTGTACAGAAAGACTTTGTTACTGTGATGGCACAAGGACCTGCCATTCCGTCAACGATAGACAGCTGTGTATGTGAAGTACCTTGGCGTGCTCAATATACAATGGAAGGCCAATTGCAAGATCTCGCCGTATTAGAAGAGTGGCTACTAAATATGGAGTAGCCACTGTGACGATAGTCAAGTGCATCACCAGAAGGATGCTGAGAGTGCACCAAGTGGGTCCTCTCTGTCGCTGACAGTATCATTTCCAGTACAAATTGCCAAGTCCCCACTGCCCAACCAGAGCTCCTCAGCTGGCCTTGCATTCATGGCTGGAGTGCCTCCTGGCCCACACGATCTCACCAGCCGACAAGCACGCCTTGGGTAACTAGAGCCCTCCAGGTCCGAGCAAGATGCACAAGGTCCTGAAGCAAACACCCGCCAGGGAGCGATGGGCCTTGCTTGCCAGCAGCGAAGCACCTGTCGTACCCAGCTTGCCATGGCTGCATATCTTTGCCTGATCTGGTAGCTGGCGCTGTGGGATATGTCGGCCAGAACCACACCCAGCTGCCTACTTGTCATCTCCCTCCTCCGCAAAGTCTTCTCGTCGAATGCGGTGCTTGCCCTGGTAAATCCACGAGCGCATCATAGGCACAGCCTCCCCAGGATGCTCTTCCCAGTAGTTCTCCTGTCAGTTGAAGAGCGAGCCGGCTGACATGAAGGGGCCGACATCTACTGTATTTGCAAGTGGCTGTAACTTGCAAGTAACCAGGACTGCCCAGCAAGGCTGACTTAGCTCACGAGCGCATATGGTCAAGCCACCATAACAGAAGATTACCAAGCGCGCTGATGGCCTGCAGAGTGCACTAGCTGCACCAGGAGCGCGGTCAGGGCCACAAGGGCGTGCGCAGCCGCACCTTGTACAGCTGCTCGGTGACGGCGGCGAGGACGACGCCGGTGTAGAAGCCGGCGACGTTGACGGCGAGGAGGGGCAGCATCGACCGCGGGCGCTCGTACTTGGAGGCGTGCGCGAAGAGGCGGTCGAGGCGGCGGGCGGCGGGCGAGCGGCGGGGGACGAGGCGGGGCCAGGGCCAGCCCCGGGCGTCGTCCATGGCCGCCACGCAGCGAGGCGATCGCGGTGAAGAGTAATAGCTCTTCCAACGTCAGACAATGGCTGTGAGACGGCTGCGAGACGGTGTAGGACAGTGGGGGTGCCAGAGCTGCCGCCGAGTCCCGATGGCAACAAGCTTACATGTAAGTCTCCGTCGGGGAAGGTGTCAAGTGGACGTGAGGAGAGCGACCAGGCGGTGACAGCCGCCAGCTCCGCCTGGCGGCCCAGCCGCATGGCCGCCACTCCCACGGCCGCGCCTCCCCCTCGGCGCCGCGCCGCCGCCGCGCTGCGGCGCCCGCGGTCAGCACCATGCACGACTCCGTCGCCGTCCTGCTGGCCCAGCTCCGCTCGCCGGCCCTCCGCTCGCGGAAGATGCGCTGGTACGCTGCTCAAAGGGCTGCTGGCACCGGCTGCCAGACTTTGTTGGTGCAGTTCCCCGCCGCTTCTTCATCATGCTGGCCGTGGACATCTCAGGCAGCGATCGTTGCAATGCGCAGGCGAGTGGCGGCGCTGCTGCTGCTTGGCGGTGGCAGCTGCGCCTTGGCGGCCCGCTTGGCCACCATTTGCCACCGCTCTGCCCCCAGGCCTGCTCGAGATGGTAACAGACTCGCACAACGTGGTGACTCAGGTGCACGGACGCTCTGCCAGAATAGTCCTGTAAGCCAGTCCGAATGTGGCCAGTATTCGCTCTTGCACTGGCATGAAGTTGAACGCCGGCAGCATCATCCTCTTGCAGTGCATCAAAGCGCTGAGCTGACGCGGTCTGTCTCTTGCAAATCAGGTAGTGTAAGTAATGGCCGAGGCTTCTCGGAGGAGCCAGACATCGCAAATATCACCAGGGAAAGGAAGGGATGCACAGGCACAGAGGGAGGCCCAAGAGGGACGTCTGTCAGGAGCGGGAGGCCTAAAAGAGGTGAAATGAGTGCTGTGGGCTACGTTGTCGCGATTTTGGCCACCAAAATGGACAGCAAGGGGTTGCAGAGGCTCGTTGCTCTTGCTGGCTTAGCTGTGAGCTCGTCACACGATGCCAACATCCTCGTTCCAAACAGCAACATGCGAATGTGCACAAGCTGCTGCAGCCGTCCTCGCAGTGAGCTTGGCAGAGCAATGTCCCCTTGTTGTATTAGCCGATTGAGTGACTCTGCACGTGCACGGCAGATCATGGCACGTCGCACAGCAGGGGCTGCAGATCATCATGACCACTGTTTTGACTGCCTTGCTGCATCTTACGTTCTCCACCAACACTCAAGCCTTGACGAATGTTGTTATGCTGCAGGTATGCCGCACGGTCCTCAGCAACTACTTGGCAAGGCTGCAGGGTCACCTTTTCCGTGCTGCATTTCTGAGACGGGTGCCTCTCTTTGGGCGACTGATAATGGAGAACATTGCAGCCTGTCTTCTCCAGTCTCTGATCTTTGCAAGTGGCAAATTCCTGAAGGGTTCACTTGCACTGCAATGGCGCAGAATCCTCACTGAGCAGCTTCACACGCCTTACTTTCAGGTCTGCTCCTTTAGGTACCTGACATTGTGCATAGCAATAGATAGCTGGCGCCCTTGGAGTCTGGGTTCGTCCTTAATCAGGGGCAGAGTTATGACTTTTGGCGGCCTTCGCTCTCTGCTTGCAGAATATGGTCTTCTACAAAATCTCACATGTCGACAAGAGAATCACCAATCCAGATGAGAGGCTTGCAAGTGATGTACCAAAATTCTGCAATGAACTGGCAGACTTGACGAGGGACAACATCAATGCCATATGTGATGCAGTCTTCTACACACTGCGCCTGTGCAGCTACGCAAGTCCGAAGTATGCCCTTGGTATCCTGGTAGGCATAAATTTCCAGCTTTTGCTATACACCTTGTGGAGATATTGCTGTGGACTACTAATTGCACAAGCAGCTGCAGCTGACAGCCGGCACTTGGGTGCTTAATAAGTCCCCTGCTCATTTGACGAAGCTGATCTTGTACGAGGAGCAGACGATTGAGTTTGACAGGGTGTCGCTCTCAGAGTGATTTGCGCGGTTTTGGTGCTTGAATTATTTGATGTGCGTCAACAGGCTTATGTGCTGGGAGCAGGCTTGACTACTGGGATCCTCTCTCCACCATTTGGCAAGTTGATGGCAAAGGAGCAGCACTTGCGTGGAGAGTACCGGCAGTTGCATGGTCGCCTCCGCATGCACTCTGAAAGCATAGCTTTCTATGGTGGACAAAAGCGGGAGGCCTCTCTCATACTCAATTGCTTCAAGCAATTGATCAATCACACTGCAGGTCTGTGCTGCTGTGGCATAAGAACGAAGGGCACAGACTCTCTATTTCTGTAAAAGTTGGAGTGTATATTGAGAAGTCACAGTGTACATTGTGCATAGAAAATGTACAGTCTTCAGCAGCTATGCATTGCTCCGTAAAGTACGTATAAGTGAACCCTGGAGGATGTTCACCATCACCCAGCTGAGAGGACCTTGTGCTATTTGGATCTGTGGTCATTTCTGGAACAACGATGTAGGGGTGCTTCGCACACAGTGGAGATTTGGGATGGTGCAAGATTTTCTCTTAAAATATTGCGGGGCCACGTGGGCAGTGGTCCTCATCATCGGGCCATTCTTTGGTGGAGAGCTCCGTCCTAAGAGCACCTTGACAGGGCGTGCCAATATGCTCAGCCAAATGCGCTATCACACCAGCATTGTGATATCGCTTTTCCAGGCACTGGGCACTCTTGCTGGCTGTACACGGCAGCTCAAACGGCTCAGGTAATGGACATGCATCTCACTGACGTCTCCTTGAGAAGCATGTGACTAGGACACCAGCACCTCATTCAGTTCGATTGTCGCCCTTGTAGCGGGTACGCTGAGCGGATAAAGGAGCTGAAGACAGTATCTCAAGAGCTACAGAAATCTGAGAGCTCTGAGAACTCCCAGGCCCATGGTAGCATTGCCACTGGAGACTGCATAGCATTCGAGAATGCCAAGGTACCTCATATCCTTTCATCAGGGTGTATGTACGGATTCTGCCTGCTTCTTTCGTGACGAGTGTGCGCTTCTTTAAGCAGCCAGCTTTGTTTTTCTGCCTGCTGATTGCACAAGATTATACCGTACATGTAGAGCATGACAAATTATGCAAATCCGTCCCTAGCTGCGTTGTACTGCTGCCTAGGCTCTGCGAGTATCTTGCACGCCCTGGGGTTTAGGTACCCAGTCATAGCAGTACTAACACCTACTGCTCTAATGATGTTGTGAGCAGGTTATCACTCCAGCAGGTACCGAGCTGGTAAAAGGCCTCACCTTCAAAATTGAAGTCGGATCTAACCTCCTCATTACTGGTAATGCACGTCCCTCTTGGCTCGCCAAATGTTGCAGCTAAAGCTTGTGGCACTTATGTTGATACCTATAGACACATCACTTGCCGCCTGTGCTCTTAGCAACAACCATTGCCTGCAGCATTCCCTGTGTTTGGAGCATCATGTGTAAGAATGGACACAGTGTTCTGATAGAGCTGTGCATCATTGATGCACTTATTGTCACTAGGGCCAAATGGGAGCGGTAAGAGCTCCCTGTTCCGCGTCTTGGGAGGCTTGTGGCCCCTTGTGGAGGGCCGCATTGTCACTCCTGGGAGTGCGGGAGACCTCAGCCATGAGATCTTCTATGTTCCACAGAGGCCCTACACATCGATAGGGACGTTGTACGATCAGCTGATCTACCCACTTAAGCTGACTGAAGATCCAAGTCCCATCCTGCTGGCTCGGATGCACCAACTTCTCTCCATTGTACTTCTCAAGCTGCCCTGCACCTCATTATGCCGTCGTTCATCGTGCTTCCTGTGCAGTTATGACAGTAAGTTTACTCGCTTTCACAAACGAATGGGCAATGCATGCATGTAGGTGGATTTGGAGGCAGTGTTGGACCGCTATCCAGAAGGAACAGAAGTGAATTGGTCCGAAGAGCTATCCCTGGGGGAGCAGCAGCGCCTTGGCATGGCCCGTCTCATTCATCATCGGCCCACCTTTGCCATCCTGGACGAGTGCACATCAGCAGTCACCACCAGCATGGAGGAGCGGTCAGTCCTTCCACAGGTCTTTGATTAGTCTTCTATTACTCGAGATACAAGTCCACGTGGCAGTAGCTTGTCTTAAAAGCAAGCAATGTGACGGACCTCCTTTCCTTACATCTGGGCATTTCCCCTTCCTTGGCAGGTTCTGTGAGCAAGTCAAGGCCATGGGCACGACTTGTGTGACCATCTCTCACAGGCCTGCACTTGTGGCCTTCCACGACATGATACTCGCACTTGATGGCGAGGGTTGGTGGAGCATTCACAAAAGGTTGAGCAGCAGCTTCCACCAACTCAGAGTTTTCACAACATGAGAGATTTTAGTATGTATTTGCAACTTCTTAGGCCCGGCCATAAGGAAACTTGTCTCAATTGAAGATTCTGACCGTCGAAGTATGCCTCTTATTGACTCCCTATATCGTGCTTGTGGTACAGGGATGGTATTCATGACAAGTCTGATAGCAAACAAGGACAGCTTAGCCAAATTGAAGTGAGCAAGCAGGGCACTCATCCTTGCATACAAGCCTGTTGTCTGCTGACTTTCTTAGATACAATCTTCTGTTGGCCTGATTGATATGGACATGCTGGTAAAACGCTCAGACAATTCCCCCCTAACATGTGTGCAACTTGAAACCTGCAGACAACCAGTAAACTTGACAGCAGTTCTCAAGGCTATATTGATACACTTGTGCAATCGTCGCCAAGTCCTGGCATTGCACCAGTTGATACACAAATCACTTGCCTGCGTGTGGAGCCGCAGAGTCTAGCCACTCGTATTCAGTTTCTTTTACAGGTTCTGGTGAGTGTCACTACCTGTTGACTATCACCTGCCTTTGAATCTTGGTGACGACTGGTGAGAGCTAAGCAACTCTCTCATATTGCTCATCAAACAGGTACCATCCATTGATGACAGGCAGGGCTCACATCTGGTGCTCCTGGCTGGGCTGGTGGTCATACGCACCTTACTTTCAGATCGTATCGCATCTCTCAATGGTGCTAGCGTCAGTCACGTGGTCAAACAGGACCGCAAAGCCTTTTTTCGACTCATTGGTGTCAGTGTGCTTCAGAGCCTGGCCTCCTCAGTGACTGCTCCCTCCCTGAGGTATGGGAGGAGCCATGACATTCTTCTGCTGGTAGATATATGCTTATTCTGTAAGGATTGAAACTGATGGTATATGTGCGTGCGTGGTGCAGATATCTGACAGGGACCTTGGCACTGAGGTGGCGTTCTCTGCTTACGAGCCACCTGTCTAATCTGTACTTCAGTAACAATGCATTCTACAAGGTAACTACTGGTTGTCATTTGTAACGTGTCCTCTAGGAAGTGATGCTCATCTTAAGGCATTCACGTCGCATATTGTGCTCGGGGTGACTTTAGCTGCCTGGTGCTGGTTACACAAAGATGGCATATTGTGCTCGGGGTGACTTTAGCTGCCTGGTGCTGGTTACACAAAGATGATATAGTCAACCTTGATCGACATTCTGGTTGCAGGTCATGCACCTTGTTGAACATGGGCCTATAGATGCGGACCATCGAATTGTGCAAGATGTAGAACGTCTTGGCCATGAGCTTGCAGGGTTGATAACTGGAGCTGTGAAGCCCGTCATTGACATACTCTGGTAAACACCGTTGTTATTGTCGTGCTTTCGGCCATGGATTGTGTATGGTGCTTGCACATTCTGGGCCCTCAACACATACGTGCAGAGTGCACGCCTGGCGCTTCTGTACACCAGATAGGTGGCTTAGTTGAAGTGACCTCGTGTGCAGGTTCACAAGACGTATGCAACAGTTGACTGGACAACGGGGGATCTTTATCTTATACGCTTACATGCTTGTTGGTCTGGGCTTCCTTCGTGCCATAACACCTGATTTTGGATCTCTTCTCTCACAAGAGCAGCAGCTCGAGAGCAATTTCCGGTACCTGTTGTTACACCTTCCAGGACTGCCCAGCAATTGTAGCAAAGTGATGGCACCATGGTTGAACACACAGTCTCTCATGGAAGCCATTGATGCACATTGCAGATTTGCACATACACGGCTACGTACGCATGCAGAATCCATCGCCTTCTTTGGAGGGGGCCAGAAAGAGGAGGAAGTTGTGCATAAGCGGTTCACAGATATTCTTCGCCATTCTCAAATGCTGTTGCAAAAGCGGTGGTTCTTTGACTTAGCCGACGAGTTTGTCACCAAGCAGCTTCCTCATAATGTTACCTGGGGCCTTTCTCTGCTGTACGCACTCAGCCAACCCGACAATCTTGGAACAGCTGAACAGGGTAGGTACGTCCTCCTCAGCCGCTTGCACTTTTACTTCTAACATTGAGGTACTGAGTCAAGATATACCCACTTGTTACAGGGCAGCTAGCTTGGAGCATGCGGTTCTTGGCATCAATCGTCTCGCAAAGCTTCCTCGCATTCGGTGAGATTTTGGAGCTATACCGCAAGGGGTTGGAGCTTGCTGGGGGTATCACACGAGTTGCTGAGCTCAGCAAGCTTTTGACTGCGGCACAACAAGGTACGACACCCTAAACAATGTGGATTGCCAAGGCCTGTGGAGAACCTTGGTGACTTTCTCATACAAGTATCTGACAGTACATCTGACAAAACTGAGAGTCTAGTCAATCAGTCTGCATGCAGAGCGTGATTTGTGTCGGCTCCACCAAGCACAGGTAGCTCACTAGCACTAGGTGTGCTAGTGCCTACTCATCTGTAGCTTCTGCTCATTCACATGTATGTATTGGCAGACTTGTCAAGATCGAGTCCTTTGTCCAATGTTGGCGAGGATATCAGCAAGTCCATTGTACTAGAAGGTGAGAGTGGTACACCATACGGCAGTGGCAACCAGGTGGCACAAGGAACCCAGATGTTGAGATTCTGTGGGGTGGACGTGGTCACCCCCAGTCAGAAACTTCTTGTGCGAGGATTGCACCTCACTGTCAAGGCCCAGCAATCTCTCCTTGTCACTGGTGATCAACCATTACTTACACTTGAAGGCCGCAATTATCTCCTGCTTTGTTCATGAATCCTCCATTGAGAATGATACCTGCATCAGTGGCCTGCAACACTCAGCACATCGCGTCACTGACATTCCAAACCTGAGATGACCATCAGGCTGAATCATCAAGGGGACTGACAGGATGCTATTGACAAATTGCCATAATTGCAGGACCCAATGGGAGTGGCAAGAGCTCCTTATTCCGGGCTTTGGGTAAGTTGTGGCCCTTAGCTGGGGGCTATATAAATTCAGTGCCAAATGAGGATATCTTCTACGTGCCACAGCGACCTTAGACAGCAAAAGGGACCTTGCGAGACCAACTCATTTATCCCTTGGCAAAGGAGGAAGCTGCTGCCAGTTTCTCAGGTGTGGCTAGAGAACGCTGAATGTTTAATCTTGTCGGTTGCTTCTGTATCATGGTTACATCAAGCTTCCCCTAGCTGTGCCGCGTGCTTGTGGTCCTAGTGGATGCACGATTTGATGATTCCTCTTGCTGTACATTTATATGTAGGTGGAGTGGTTGCTTTGGACGAGAGATTGAAGGCAATTTTGGAAGACGTGCGGTTAGTATACCTGCTGGACCGCGAGGGAGGCTGGGATGCAAGTCCTGCATGGGAGGACATGCTTCCACTTGGGGAGCAGCAGCGCATAGGCATGGTAAGGAGAGATGTTCCGATTCAATAGCCTTGACTGTTGGCTTGCAGTCACACTCAAACCTGTTTGGGATTTGTCTTCTTTGACGTGCAAGTTTGAATGAGGCTTTGTCACTTTGGCGCAGGGACGACTCTTCTTCCATCGCCCTGTCTTTGGCATCCTTGATAAATGCACAAAGTAAGCCACTATTGTTGACCAGTGCCCCTCTGGTTTGCATCAGTGTGCCGCAGACGAGCTGTTGTCGGCTATGAGTCCAATAGCATTGCTTTGATTGTTGCGATAGGGGCTGCCATTGCAATTGTCGCTGGTAAGAATGTCAATGGTGTCCTTCAGAGGGGTAAATAAGTCTTCCTCGGGATTGTGGCAGTGCCACCAGCGTGGATGTGGAGGAGCATTTGTACATAAAAGCGAAGCAACTTGGCATCACCGTGATAACTATCTCTCAGGTTGTTATTGTATAGACATGCTAATGCTGACAGGCACCTCTGCGATACTTGTCATGAAGAAGGCTTGTTGAGTGGCTGCTAAAAGCTTCACTGTGCACGTTTTGTGTGACAGAGACCAGCACTGATTCCATACCACAGCTTGGAGTTACGGCTCATTGATGGGGAGGGTGCATGGGAATTGAGAGCCATTCAGCCATCTGGAGCATCTTGAGCAATTACTACTGGACGTTGATATGCTAATCCACTCTATGCTCCATGGACGACTACTTCGACAAGACTCGAACTGTCCCTGTAAACATCTCCAACTTTTTGGCCTCTCATTGCTGCTGTCAGGCTTCCATAGGCACCTAATTACTGAAAGTCAGATCTTGTACAGAACGTCATGAATTCTTAGCAGTATCAGCCTTGGGGCCCCCAAGCAATTCGCCATCTGATCCGCTTCCTTGCAGTTTCACTCACTCTGCATCATTTACTGCAAAGCTGCACCAAAGCAGCACAATTGACACCTCTGCCTAATGGAAAAAGCAGATTGTTCACATTCATGTTGATACAGGAGATTGCCAAGAAGCTGCTGGACTCTAAGTACAAAGAGACGTGTCTTTCCAGTAGCGGTTTCAGATCAAGCATGATGTAAGGAAGTTGAGTAGTCAATCTCTGCAACTGAGCAAGCATCTCAAGTGCAAGACTGTGAGACATTGTCTTGGATTCTCCTTCTGAGCCGGAGCTGCGCCTCATTGAACTTGCGATTAAAAGTGGCAGCTGCAGAAGCATAGACCACCAACAGCACGATCAATGTTACAACCAGAATGAGCCCATTGCTGACAAATGAGCTACTTACCACAGTTGCTATGAACTCGATCAGTGCCATACCAACAGCAGATCGCGACTGCATAACTGTAACAGAGGTTGTGTTGACATCAAACCTGCTGTGCTATTTCCAATGCCATCATCTCTTCCCAGGAGCTTGGCAGTGACTAACAGCGTTCCTGGAGCCTGCTGGAAGACCTGAATCACAAAGCAGATTGTGGCCCATTGAGCAACAGTATGCCACCTGCCAAAGCACTAATACAAGGCCCTGCTAGTCATATCTCTCACTGAAAATATCATGACTCGCGAAGAGGGTTGCGACAGTCAACAGAGATGAAGGCGTAATATGACCATACCGTGGTTGAAAACCTGAACTTTGTTTGTGATTTCCCTTCATATACAGCTTGAGAAGTATTGACTACTGGGAAGTCACTGGCATCAGCAGAGGGCCCAGGATCACACAATCCTTCTCCCTGCCTTGAAAGAGCAATTTCAGAGAGCAGTGGTAAGGAAGTGAGCTACATCCCAGCTGCATGAGGAACTGCAGGGCCACAGCAAGCCCTCTATACTGGTCTTGTAAGAGGAGCAGAAGCCGTTCAGCAGCCCATCGCATTTCGACTTTCATCAGTGAGGAGACTTGCAACCCTGGAGAATGAATGCAGACGGGGATATCAAATAATGAGCTCTAGCTCAGGCCAACTTACCTCTATGGTAAAAGGGTCTGCATTAAGTTGGCAGGTGACCTCTAGCTGCTGGAGCTCCTCCAACAGCAACTTCAACATACCAATCGCGCTGTGTTGTCTGCTGACGCCCTGCCGATTTGCACATGCATAAGGCATCAGTAAATTTTACTTCCACAGCTAGGCTTGAAGTTTAGGACCTGCAAAATGTGCTCTATGATGAAGGATGTGCAGAGTGTGCACGTAATACCTGGAGTGTGAATGAGAGTTGCCGAGTAGGCTGAGCACTGCTTGGCAATCGAGGTAGGCTCACTATCGGCTCGAAGGACCACGCAATCCCCCAGCGAGAAGTCCGTCCTTGCACAAATTCAGTGGTTCGCACTGTAAGGACCTGCAAATATACTACAATTATATAAGATTGCTGCAATCTGGTCATGGACGTGGATGAGGAAGCAGCATGTCGTGCTGTCCTTCAAACGCCTGTTCTTCCACAACCCAAACTACAGAGGAAATTGAGCAGCTGCATCCAGAGCCTGTATTACAGAGAATGACAGGGCAAAGTACCTTACTCTCCTGCAACAGGATCTTGAGGGCCTTGAGATTGACTTTTCTCCCAACCATTGATGTAAACCAGCTGAAAGAATTGCACATTCTTGCCTTAGTACGAGAACATATACCAGTCACTATGATGGCGTGAACTCAGAAGCAAATGCAGCGCATGTGCCCAAAGATGACTGCGCCACACAACGAGAGGTGACCAGAAGCCTATGCAACAGCAACAGGCACCTTCTTTGTGTAAAGATCAGGTCCAAGGAACTGAATAAACGTATGATGGCAACTTCGGACAGGGATTCTGAATGAATGGGTTTTGAGTTTGTGGGCAGTACTGAATAGTGTGACGGAGTTGCAGGCTCTCTTGCAGCATGCGGGTGATGAACGCCAGCTCTCCTCCTTCGCAAACCATCTCTGCAGCCGTACCTCCACAAGCTGTGCGAGGATTTGAAGCTGCCTCCAGACACACAGAGGTCAGCCACATCAGGAGAAGAGACATTTCCAGAAATAGCTGTACACAGAGTGAGGCTGCATGTATCTGGTATCAAAGGTACTCTGAGCATCATTTGCTTGACAGACAGTTGCCAAAGTAATAGCGCAAGGAATAAAGCACTGGCCTGCCGCTGCCAAGAAAAGCTGGACATGACTGAGGGGAAGGGGGAATTTGCATGCCGGCAGGCACCTGCATCATCGATGCTGTCGAAGAACGGCGGATTGCACATGCAGAAATCGAAGCGCTCGCCGTCCAAGAGGACGTCTACGAGCATCCTTGACGAACATGCTGAGGAGAAAGTTGAAATGTGTTATTTCAAGAGCAACACCTCTCTAGATTTCATGTATTAGCAACACCCATTCTATTCGGACATCAACAACAAGACAAGCACCCCCGTCTGCACGGCTTTTTGACTATCGTGTTGCTTGAGGAGCGGAGGTAACAGCTAGTGAGCAGTGGCCCATTGTACCCTGATCTATATGTCAATGCTGACAGGCACTCTTGAAACCAAGCTTGCCCCTGCTCCGCTTGACATAAAGTATCAACACTGAGAACACCCCCGGCTTAGTGACGCCAACGACGACACATCAGTCAGAACAGTCAACCTTGTGTGAGGAGTTTACACTGAGGGCAGGCCTTGACCTTCTGAGCTGTCCGCGATCACAAGTTGCTCAATCTCCTCAGCCTTGCGCTTGCCTAGCTGCACTGGTGCCTGCTCATCTGAGTCACATGCGACTCTGCCAGTGGACTTCTGGCAGGTGACAGCATCCAAAGCATCGCTGCTAGTCCGACTCTCGTCATCCCGGGGGTTCTTGTTGCCGGTTGTGGTATCCGTCAAGCACGGGTCTCGTGGGTCCTCTGTGGGTGGACCGGCGGGAGCCTCAAGGGGGACAGCCAGCGGACGCGCTTCTTCCGGGCCGTCAGCGCAGGCGGACCGGAGCTCGATGAGGTGCGCCAGGTGGGGGTTGGAGGCGATGTTGCGAGCAGCCCACTCCAGCGCCACTTGGGTCACGTCTGGCAGACACAGCCATAAGGCCAATGAGCGAGCAGGGCAACAAAGCCACGGCCTCCTGAGATGCCACTGGTTACCAGACACTACCGCTGGCACCCAGTAATCGTGCAATCCTGCACTCTTCATGGTGGCCCATAGACTCTGTGAGCTCTAAGAGCGACTGTCTGGCAAAGGACAATGCGGCTGCTGATACCATGAGAGCGGCTGTAGAGCCAGCCCAGGTGCATCCAGAGGACCAGCGGCTGAAGGCGCGGTTAGTGGTGTTGTGGGCGGCGGCCGCACCGGTGGCCACGAAGCGCCAGCCGCAGAGGGCGGCGCCCAGGAGAGGGTAGATGCAGTTGGCGCCGGTGCCGACGTCGACGCCGGCCACGGCCTCGGCGGAGGCGGCGGGGGGGCGCCGCCAGGGCGGGGGGTGGAGGGCGAGGAGGTCCTGGAGCCAGTGGACGTAGTTGGCGCGGTTGGGCACGGCGGGCACCAGCTGGCCGTCGGGGAGCCACCAGGCGACGCCGAAGTCGCGGTGCAGCAGCGCCGCCGTCAGCTGGCGCTGCGCGTCGAAGCTCGACCAGCGCAGGCCCGGCCGCCCGCCGCGCCGCCC